>SNQJ01S0189271.1:0-18247 GCA_010110895.2 Picea sitchensis | reverse complement strand
CAGAGCGCTAACAGGGAGTACTGGTATGGCAGACCAGAATCCATTAAAGACTCAGAAACTTATAGAAACTCAAAAAAGGTAATCAAACCAATTAAAACATCCATAAACTATCTCGTAAAACCCTAAAGGCTTCCCCAGTATGGTCGCCAATTTTTCTATAGTGGGAAAACCCCCCTATTGACTACATTAGGGTTCAATCGTGTAGGTAAAGATAACCGTCTAAAGTTTCCTACTTTTAACAACTATCCCAACAATACACGACATTCATGCATAAAATACAAAGTATAAGGATCCGATAGTCTTACCTTAAACTCTGCGTCCGATGTCGATCCTTTTTCATTCGGTCACTTCTTGACTGCAAGTCTCCTCCCAAGGCTGACCTGCATTCACCAAAAGACAAACAAGAAACTACGAACATGCATATTATATATGAATTAGTCAGTGATGTTGTTCCATAGTTTGTACTTAAGGCTTTAAAAAGTACAGTGTCTAGACATCCAAAATTTGGTAAGATGTAAAAAGGAGAAGGGTATACCTTCGGGAAAGGAAGTTAGGGTTGATTTCTAGGTTGTCGCTACTTGGCTTCCAACTGTTCCTGGATGTTTATATCCCTTTCAATTGTAGCCCATGAACATTCAAGTTCTACCTGGGTGTTAGCTGTTTTAAGTATGGTATCAAAGAGATTTAAAGCGATATGGGTTTGATCTGTCAAGTCAGGTTCAATATTGGGTTGTCTTACAACAGGGACAATCATAGAGGAACATAAAATTTTAACAAACTCCGAAAGTTTTTATGTTGTATCAATTTGATTTTATAAAAGAGAACTTTAGAAATCAATATTAAAAGCAAATTGCAAACCAAAGGCCTTTTTCCATAACTGCGTTATATTTGAAATAAAAGGTGTATGAATTATGAGAAAAACATTAAGATGTCTATAGAATAAGGCTCCTATCAATAGAGAATCTCACTCTGTAAACAGAAGAAGAAAATAATATAAGAAAAGGTTCGATGAAGCATAGAATGTGACAACCTAAAGATTTACAGGTCTTGTACCTGCTAGTAGCCGATACAGAGGAAAAACTATAAACAATAGATAGATAAATATTAATCATTGCAGTAGAAGTTTTACTAAATTGCAATGCAACATTCATCAGATATATATAAGTGAAATGAGAATGAATATGAAATAACAGAGAGAACAAACTCATAACACAATAGTGACGGAATTAGGAATCTCCGGATTGCTTTGTGTTAAGTCTCGGAAAGAGACAGTCTCTATTACAATTAATCAAAAAGGTCTTGCCTTTTTTTCTTTCTTCAAAATGTATATTTATACAAAATTCTTTTGCGCTGGAATCTCAATAGTTCCAGAGGTTTTCGGTTATAATCCAGGAGTCGAAATGTTTCGTTTCTTTGTCTCTGTTCTCACTTGGTACCTGAAACTTGCCTCTTCACATGCTCCGTGCAAATAATGCACTTCTCCACTCGCTGTGATATCAACTTAGTTGGCTCTGCTTGATTATTTGCCTAAAAAATATAACAGTCTTTCATCAATAGTGGCATCTTTTCCTCCACATGCTGAGCTTTGGCATTGATAGAGCATAACAACATACTCGGTTTAATTAACCATTTGTCTATTTGCACTATGTCTGTTTGAGTTATTTGTGATATCTCGGCTAATTCTCTCTCTTCATTTTCCTTGATATTTAGAATATATTTAGCTATATTGATTTGACCCAGTATCTCCATGCCACTTTCACCATCGGAACCCAAACAAATCTCACTTAACAAACTGAAAATTTATTCACAATATTTCCTCAGCTTCGTAGCTTGTTGTTTGCCTTCGGATATATTTCGCTCCCATTCTTTCAACAAGATATTACCCCTGGTCTTCTCTACGATGGGAAAACTAGAACTATTGCTTGCTTCCCTTCTTGTTGTGGCTATAATAGCCTCCTAGAACGCCACCCGAGCTGCTCCAGCATCCCTTTCTTTAAGAGAGAGGCTTTCCAACACCTGATCAATGAGTTGGAAGCTGCTTTGAATTGTTTCCACTTTTTCAAGTAAACCCTGCTGCGCCACCGATAACCTTTTTCTGATCTTTATTGCTTGGGATTGAAATATCTCGATATCGATTACCTGGCTTTCGACGAATTCTAGTTTGGCCCGAAGCT
Source organism: Picea sitchensis (assembly GCA_010110895.2). Classification (NCBI taxonomy): domain Eukaryota; kingdom Viridiplantae; phylum Streptophyta; class Pinopsida; order Pinales; family Pinaceae; genus Picea; species Picea sitchensis. The sequence goes on along the minus strand of SNQJ01S0189271.1, from coordinate 16,073 downwards.
GGTCTATTAATTCTCCCTGCTGGCTTATCTGAGTCTAACTTGTCTGAACATTCAACTGTGTCTGTTTGAGATCGACTTTAAGCCGCTCGATTTCTTTTTGATCTTCTATTCTTGCTTGCTCTAAAGTTGCATTCTCCTGATCTTTAGTAGCAACTTCTACTGTAGATAGTTTATCCTCTAGTGTCTTGATCAAATGATTCTTTCGTTTTAGATGATCCTTTAGGGTCCTGACTGAATATTGATTTTCCATGGTGAATGCCCCCAATGTTCCTGCTATTTGCGTCGCGAATTCTACTTTCTTCACATTTTCCCCATTAGTTAAAATTTTAAATTTCTTAGAGACAGTACCTGCTTCTTGGTAGATTTCTTGTCTCAAAACCACTTTCCTCTTCTTATTGAAGAATAATTCATTTAGAGGTAACTCTTCAACTAATATAGGTGTCAATTTTTCACGCAAAATCCAACCTGCATCTGGGATTTCTTTTGTAGCCTGTACTGGGGTAATGGAGGCGATGGGATTGCCAACCTGTTTAGAATATTTGCGGGGAGTAATGACCTAATTTGACTCGCTTAGAGGACCAGAAGCCTCGACTTCCTGTTTCGGGCCCCCAACTTGCTCTTCTTTATCCTGTTGTCCTTCTTAGCCGGACGCTGAATCTTTAGAGCCTCCAGCTTCTGTTTGCTGCTCCTCTGCTATCGTCGGATTCTCACCTCGTAACACTGGAGGTAGGCAACTCCACCTATTCTCTTGGAATCTAACAACATCGGCCATCTCTTCGGGCGATAGGGCTTCTATTTGAGCCAAAAACTCATCATAAGATTTCGCGCCTCGGAAAGTATCATCGTGAGACGAATTCTCATGCTCAAATATTTTAAGGCCACAGTTGGCCACATGATTACTCACGACCCTATGTGGATCATGTTTGTTGAATTCGATGTGAACCAACTTTATCTCTTCCAGGGCTGCAGCCTCGACCTTCGCATGCTCGAATTCCAATAACGAATAGGTGTTTAAGTGAATAGGAAAAGGTGGCCATACGCTTTTTGAATACCTTTTAAGTTCTTTACTTATACCACCAATTATAGTTTTCCTGGCGATCTCACGAAAAGATAGCCTGTCGGGTATAAGTAATGGTAAATCATGTGGAGGGATGGAAGCGCCAAAAGCCCTGATGTATGAGAAATCTTTCTCCACATACCAATTGGACACTCTACTTAAATTTTCTGTGATGCTATCCGATATCCTGGGTGGCAGATTATTGAAGATGGAAACATGCATCGGTACCATCACCCAGTTGAAGATTTCGTATATGAAATTCGAATCCTTGTCCTCCCAAAGATTAGAATGGTATACATGGACTGGCTCAACATCCGAAAAGCTCCAATTCATCAAGGGAAAAGGCATCATGGAACATACTGCGTCCATGAGATATGCGGACATAAAAAATGAAGCATCTTTCCTGCTCTCTTTCTGCATCCGATATTCTGTAATCTGACTGGTCATGCTATCTGATAACATTTTGGCCCAGTCGAAAGAAGAGCCTTTTGCTACTAAGTATATCAAGGGTAACCATTGGAGGAAAAAATGCATGGTGTCTTCCCTCCCGTACAATCTACAAGTCATCATCGCTACGTATTTGAACTGTGGTCCAAAGAAGATATGGAATAAATTCCATTGCTGTCTGCCCTGAAATTCGATGGGTGTGAGACCCAATCATTGATCAAATCAGATAAACTTTTCATGTATTGCTCGCATTCCTTCTGTTTAAAACCATCTAGAAACTCTGCATTGTACGTGAAGTCTGACGTGGGTGGTAATTTGTACACAACCTGTAAGATTTCTGGTATGAAGGTCCCAACAATGACCCCCTGCTCGCTGATGATGGTTTTGGTAGGGATGTCTACATGATCTAGCGCCTATCGAATCATGCCATATTAAGGTAGAAGATGTGGCCTGGCCACTACTTTGTGCATCTCTGCTTGGATGATGATCTTGTATTTGGTAGTCATGTCGTCTGTCTCATTGTCACTGGAATCGTCCAAGTAGTTCACCAACTGTGATTGCAACACCTCTGATATGTATGACCAGGTTCGTACGGAATCAATGCTTCGAGGTGAAGTATCCGAAATATTATCAGAACCTTGTCCTGAAACCTCCGTGCTTGCCTTGGATGATTTTTGCGGGGCCATGACAGGGGATTATAACTTATCTCTTCTCCAATAAAAATGCATATACATATAGAAGTTAGCTTATTGAGAAAAACTTCTCTGTGCGGGATAGAAATGAACTTTATGAATAAAATAGGAAGCAAAAGATCTATATCTTCGACCATTTAACATATCAATGTCCTTACGAACAAAATGGTCCAATAATAATTAGATAGAGATTTTGGCAATAAAAACCATATCCTTACTTTGCCGTTTCACCTTATTTCCAATTAATGCCATAAAATTCGACGGTTTGTGGCACAAGCTGGCGCAATGAACATTTGAAATTACCTCATAAACTGCGCATTATTATCATTTTCATTAAACATTGATTAGGCTAGCTTGGCATCCTTAATCAGGATTTAAATCAACATTTCGGCGTTCGTCGTATCGAGACTTTTAACTCTGACCTTTCGAGCCTCTAAAACCCGAGATTGCGATGATTAGATTTAGTTAAGTGAGGAGGTAATTATATTAAGTGTTTTATTAATCATGTTTTAATTTATATCGTGACTTCGCGGCTCGGGGCTTTGAGGGTATAATTTCCGGGTGGAACATATGCCGAGTCGCGAAATCCCGAGAGGATTTAACCATGGTCAAAACTAAACACTCTGGACATTAACTTGGGTTACTTATGTGAGGATCTCGTGGATTTGTGTTTCGGGGTTATGACGATAATGTTTCAGGAGGGAGTGAATGCCGAGACACGAAATCCCGATAGCACTTGACTGGGGTTTAAAGAATTTTACTCCCGGCTTTTCCTTGAGGTAATCTTTTGAAACCTTTCGCGACCTCGCACATCGGGGTTTGTAAATCTTGTGACTTGTGACCCCCGAAAAGAGATATTCTGAGGTACCAAAAGTAAAGACTTTCGTTTAACGATATAAAGTGGTAAGTTGCGAAACATAACATCCCTCGCTATTTCGCATGTCGAGACTACTGAGATTTTCAGTAGGTGAATGTCACGAAGCGAAAAAGAACTTAAGAACCGACATTTGACCTTTAAAATAGATTTGAACCAAATGAAAAAGGCGGCTCCAACATAGGCTCCAACTAGGGATCCCGTTTCCCTGTGAGGCGGGAAGAACAGTAGACCACGTGCCTGTATTGGGTAAATGGAGTCACTAGTTTCACTTCTGTGAAACTTGCTTTAGGGAAAAAATAAACAGAGGGAGGAAAAGATTTTTGTCTTTACTGTTGCAAGGCTTCAATACTCAAATATATTTCTCACTCAGCTACAGTCCCTTTCGCAACTTTCTCTTTCTCTTTACTGAGTTTAGGTCTGCATTAGGACAAATCAAAATAGGTCTAGGAAATCCAACAGATCTTGTAGTTTTTATCTTACACCCAACGAAATTTATTTTCATTTTTTAATAGGAGAGTCCCGTCTAGACTCAGGATGTGGATCCCGTCTTGAGAAAGTTGATCACTAGAGTCGAGTGAAATTCATGTAAAACATCCTTACAGATATATCAGACATTGCTTCACTGCCAGCGGGCCTGTTCAGTACCCCGGTGAAGTTATCTGCCCCTTTTTTACTGAATTTCCTGTCACTGCTTCGAAATGTATTTATGCATTTAAATGCTGAGATGAGGGCAATCATTTTTGAATTTCCTTTCATCGTCTCTTCAGACTAGATTGACAATTAGATATGACTTTCCTTTCATCATCTGTCTTATAATTTTATTTTTAGAATATGAAGCGGGGGCAATCAGATTGTATGAGGGGTGATATCTGCGTAATATTTTGCAATGTAGGTTTGTAAACTTACTTTGATTACTCGGTGCCAACCTTCCTTTGACTTTCACACCACCTTGGGTCCATAGGGAGAAAAAGGGAAAACATTTTTCTGGAGGTTTTCCTTTGAGTAATCCTTAACCCTTCGAAACTGTTGGAAAACCTAGAAAAGACAGGATCCATCTATGCATAACTTTTTTAGTAAGAGACCGAGAAGCTGTGAAGACCATACTTCTTTTCAAAACACACTTACAAATTTCAAAGTTTAAACATAATATCTTCTCCCTACGTATATAAATCCGAAAAGACATTTGGCATTTTTAAGAAGACAAATCTGAGGACCGAAAGAAAGGTGACGGACAGATGTTTGCTGAGGGGCAGAGGTTGAAAATTAAAACCTCTTTTTTGAAAACCCTTCCCTAGAGATGCTTCACTTTCTGTTTGTTTTAACTACCACCTATCTATGTTTTAAGTTAAAATTATTAGGGCCCAGAGCAAGTAACTATACTTTTTAATAATCAATTAAGTAAGAACATTAGATTTATGGGATCTTTTTGATGTTTTGGAGATCTTTGCTTTCTTAAGGAACATAATTTTCAAGAGTTCGTGCCTTTACCTTACCATTTTTAAAATAACCGAAAACCTTTTCTATCACCTATTTTCGGTGAATGCAAATCTCCGATACATGACCTTATATTTTCTCCATTCGTTCGTTTAGTTTGCAAAACAAAATCTTGTAAACACAAAGAGTGTCCTTAAAAAAAAGTTAAATGAATTTGAAAACCATGTATCTCTATTTATATTGACCTAAAAAATAAAAATTGAAAACTTACCTCAAGGGAATCATGAAATAGAAAAAAAATACAAACCGATATATACAATGGAAAACCTCAGAGAACTAATTATGTCATGTAGTGTTTTAGGTAACGCCCGTTGATAGGGGTGTTGAAGATTTTACCATCCAGATTTTCTAATAAAAATGATTTTTTTCCTTCGGAAGTTGCGACTCTAAATGGTCCATACCAAATATGATCAAATTTAGCATGTTTCGCCGAATCTTCCTTCCTAGCATCCCATCTTAATACCAAATCACCTGGAAGAAACTCTCTATCTTTTGTCTTACGGTCAAATAACGTTTTCATGTCGTCTTGATATTTTTGCAATCTTTTGTCCACCTTGACCCTGTGCTGTTGTAATTCGATCAACTGATTTATTCTCCTTGTGACGTGGTTTGGTTCTTCTTTCTCATCTTTCCATAGTTTCATTACGGGAAGTGCCAAGTGTATGGGTAATACCACGTCAGTTCCGTATACCATCTGGAAAGGAGAAATGCTGATGGCTTTTTTCGTGCCAATTCGATTTGCCCATAGTGCGTATTTTGAATGTACATGCCAGGATCTCTTGTTTTCATTCAACACTTTCTTAATTATGTTGATCAAACTCTTGTTCAAAGACTCGACCAGTCCATTTCCTTGGGGATAATATGCCATGGAATGGCCGAGTACAATATTGTATTTTTGGCAAAAACTGATCATAGCCATAGATTTAAAATCCAGAGCATTATCTGTTACTATCTTTCGGGGGCAGCCGAATCTAGATAAAATATTTTCTTCTAGGAAATCCATTACCACCGAATCAGTAGCCCTCCTGGTAGGAATAGCCTCTACCCATTTAGTAAAGTAATATGTGGCGGTCAGGATCCATTTGTGTTGAGCGTTGGAATGGGGGTTAATTTCGCTTATAAAATCCAATCCCCACTGCTGAAAATGAGCCTCTGTTTTGACTGGAACCAAAGGTAATGCTGGGAGTTTATGCTTGCTTGAGAATAGTTGGCAAGGGTCGCAAGCCCTGACTTTGGCATTTACATCCGAGAAAAGTTTAGGCCAATAATACCCTGCCCTCAGGATTTTATAAGTTGTCGCTCTCCAAGCATGATGTCCCCCCCACACTCCTTCGTGGAATTCGCTTATGACCTTCTATGTTTCAGATTCAACCAAACAGACCAACAAGAAGCCAAGTGGGTGCTTCCAAAAAAATTTACCCTCAAATATACAGTATTTGACCGCATGTAGTTTTAGCGTTCTGGCTTTGGATGGAAATAAATCACTTGGGTAGTTCAAAGTCAGTAGGTAGGATACTATGTTTTTGTACCAGTCAGAGGATGTAAACTTCTCTTCGATCCTGACTTCACTTGTTTTCTCGTAGAGCTCGTTCATATCTTCCTCTTCTCCACCTCCCTGTATGCTATTTATGCCGAGGGCTCTGTAATTGGATTTAGCTAAGAGTTTAGCGAAAACTTGACCCTTTATCAGCTTTGTCGGCTTTATTTCCAGATCAAATTCTTGAATTTTCGCAAGCCACCGTCCCCTTCTGCCATCACTGTCAGGCTGCACTAGATTGTCTTTTACAGAGCTAGTAGGTACATACGCGATTATCTTGGAGTGAAATACATAAGTCCTAAAAGCCTTTAATTCCTTTACCATAGCATATGCTTGTTTTTCCATTATATCGTATTTTAGTTCCGCATCTCTGAGACTTTTGCTGAAAAAGGATATCAGTTGTTCGAAACACTCATCATTTTTCTGGAGGAGCACTGCGGCAATAGTGTGCTCAGAAGCGAATGAGAAAATGAGAAAATCCTTTAGATAGTCGGGGCTTTCCAGTACAGGTGCCTCACTTATAACCCTCTTGATACGTGCAAATGATTCTTTGGCCTCTGCTTTCCATTTTACCTCGCTATTTTTCTTTAACATACCTGTGATTAATTTCACAATTTCAGCGAAGTTTGGAATAAACCTTCTCAAAAAGTTTATCTTTCCTAAGAATGACTGGATTTCCTTTACATTTCTAGGAATATCTATTGTGTCTATAGCTTGAACCCTGCTAGGGTCAATTTTAATTCCGTCTTGGGACACAATATGGCCTAGGAGTTTACCTTCTCGCATGGCGAAGTGAGACTTTTTAGGGTTTAAAGACAGACTGAACTTGTGGCATTTTTTGAAATCTTGTTTGAGATGTATTAAATGATCTTCGTCAGACTTAGAAAAAATGGTTAGATCATCGAGGTAGATAACTACAAACTTGTCTCTTTCACCGACGAAAGCGATATCCATAGCACGCTGGAAAGTGGCACCTGCATTCATTAGACTAAAATGCAATTTATCATACATGAATGTACCCGAGGGTGTAGTGAAAGCTATTTTTTCTTTATCTTGTTCATTTACAGCAATTTGATTGTACCCAAAGAAACCATCGATCATAGACATCCTATTTTCTCCGACGAACTTCTCTAAGACGTGATCCATTTTAGGTAAGGGATAGTTGTCTTTTAGGGAAGATTTATTTAAATTTCTGAAATCAACACACAGTCTAATCTCCCCACTCTTTTTTCTAACCAGAACCAAGTTTACCACCCAATCAGAGTATCTCAAAGGTACTATTATTTTCGCGTCTAAAAGCTTATTGACTTCTCTTTCGACTATGAGTAATAAGATAGGGTTGATTTTTCTAAGATTTTGCCTAAAGGGTTTGATACCATGCTTCAGAGGTATCTTGTGTTCGATCACGGTAGTGTCGTAAGTCCTAAGCTCTTCGTAAGACCAGGAGAAAACATCTTTATATCATGCAAGAAAATATTTATACTTATTTTTCACCTCAGGAGGAAGATACTTTGATATTTTCACCATCCTAGGTTCTTCTTTTGTCCCTATATCGCAATATTCAACCTCTTTTGGTTGGGGTTGAAGAGTATATTTTAAAGGCATGTCATTTTGATTGAAAAGTCTCTCTAGGGGGATTAGTCCCTTTGGAATCTGATTATTTTTTAAAACTAACATGCGATGGTTTGCAATTTTTTCTCGGAACTCCTAAGTGTCTTCTTCTTCTTGCATGATCCACATGTGATCATTTTGATTCTCTTGATCGATGTGTGTTTTAGAAAAGTCACCCACTGCTTCGAGGAACTTTCTGATCTGTTCATTATCCTCGAAAACCTGCCAGTGTTGTATGTTGTTCGGGATGGATGGTTTGTGCCTTACCTCTATATGGTATTTTAATTTAAAAGCTGTGGGGGGAGCGAAAGTTGAGGCTGCCTTGGTTAATGAATCGACCTACAAATTTTCGGCGCATGGGATGAAGTGGATATTTATAGACGAGAAGAAATTTTCCATTAGATCCCAGGCACAATTTCTATACACTCTTAATCTCGGATGTTTGGCCTGGTATTGTCGATTCACCTGTTTGACTATCAACTCAGCGTCTCCATATACTTCCAGGTTTTTTATGTTCAACTTCTTGGAAGCTTCCAATCCTAATACTAAGGCTTCATATTCACATACATTGTTAGTGTAATCTATATCCCATTGAATCCTGTAAGAAAAAGGGATGAGAAACTTATTTTCAAGTGCCACAAAAAGTACTCTTACACCGACTCCTTCACATGACAGAGCACCGCCAAAAAACATTTTCCAGATCCCTGTGCTATGCATATTTTCAGAATCTTTCTTGTCTATGCAGTTTTCTTCTGTGCAACTATCTATACCATCATCAAAAGACAAAATACAATTTCCTAGATCTTGATCAGCAATGTAATTAGGAAAATTGTTAGGATTCTGAGGATCGCTCACAGTATAGGCTAACCTCGTTTCTCTGTATAACCTAGTAAGTTGCCCACCAAATACAAGAATTGTGGCATAAGTCATGTCCAGTTGGAGGGATCCCCCAAGTTTGGCTCCCCATGACCTTGATAACAGTAATCCATATTTTGGGGGGATATCAGCAATAACTACATCCATCAGAACACTTTTGACTGGGACATGTGCAAGGGTGACTACTAAATATTTTATCATACCTAAACAATTGACTCTTCTTGAATCAAAAGAGTAGAGATCTACGTAAGGTTAGGTGATCTCGAGGCCCAGTCTATCCATAATAGCTTTGGGAATCACATTATGTGAAGCTCCAGAATCTAGCATGCATTTATGCAGCATTCGATCATGCACATTTAGGGTGATATAGAAAGGGCAACGGTGTCTCTGGCGCCCTCGAAATGTGGACCGAAAGTGATATTTGGCTTGTCATCTTCCAAATTTATTTCGTCTGATTGACTTTATTGGTCTGAACAACCTATCACCTTGGTTATCTGTTTTCGATATGCAGGGTTTTTTGTTAATTCAACTAGCGGAATCGGTATTTTGATCCTATTTATTTCATTTTCGACACTAAAACCAACGCCACTTTTGTCCATTTCTCTGGTTAAAACCTCGAGGTCTTTCTTCTCTAACTTATTTGTCTAAGCTGATTTATTACTCATGAGCTTACTTACCAGTGAGGGCATTTCGACGGTCTTGATTTCCTTAGTTTTAGTCTCAACTTCCTTTGTTTTGAGGTTCAACGAGTCTGCCTCCTTTATTTTGTTGTTAGATGTTTCAGTCTCTTTTGGGGCAGGCACATATATTTCACCTTTAGGGAGAATTTTCTTCGGTTGAAGAATTGATGTAGGTTTGTTTTTAGACCTCAAGTTATACCTCGCTTGAACCCTAGCTATCATGGAATCAAACATTTCTTCGCATACAACGAAGTCATTGTTGTTTATGTCATCTTCTTCATTTGACGGTTAGGGTGTGTTCAACAACCTCTCATAATCTTCTTTAGTTACATAGGGATGAGTGAAGTCATCGACCAAATTTGTCACGTCTTCCTCAAGTCCCTCGAAATATTCCAGGTCATTTCCTCCTATAAAATTTTCATTTTTTAAAGGGGTTTGGATTTTTTGATCTTCATTTTTAACCTGCCTTTGTTGATTTTGAGGGTTGGGGTTTCTTCTGATATCTCTTTTAATGAAAGGATCAGTCTTGGATTGGTCTAGATCCATTATGGAAGTCTTATTCGACAATTCTTTAATTACCCTAGCCATATCATCCATTTTGTCGTCTGTAGATCTATTAGATCCTGAGGGTCTCGCTTGTTCCCTAAAACGTCTGGTTTCTCTATTCCCCGTTTCTGTCCTAGCTTTCAAATTACCAGAGGCCATCATGTTAGATTCAATTTCTACAACATCATCCTGCATTTGGGTTAAGGTAGCCCCCCACCTTTCTCTTAAGAGAAGAGCGAAGTCGGGTTCGAAAGCTCCTGCGAAGGTGACTTTGGCTGCAAGTTGGGAGGGTTTGACTTCGGCTGGGAACTTATTATACAGTTTATTAAATCTTTGGATAAATTCCATAATTGTTTCTGAATTTCTTTTCTTTAAAGATCCTAACTTGGTTAGATAATATAAATGGTCTTTTCTCTCAGCCCATTGTCTAAGAAAAACATCTTCTAAGGCATCGTAAGATAGGATAGACCCTGTGGGAAGGCTTCGAAACCAGATTCATACTTGTCCTTCAAAAGTTTGAACAAATAATCTCGAATAAATGTCTTCGTGTTCCAAACCTAGAATATCAATGAACTGATCGAAGAAATTTATATGTTCAGCCACAGTTAAGTCCCCCTCCCCTATAAATTTCGGTAATTTTTTTATATAATTTTCAGGAAGGTTATGAAGAGGCGCGGGTAGAACTAAAGGTGCATATCTCGCAGATACTTTAGTGAAAATTCTGGGGGGTAGGGGAGGCGCTTGGCCCCCTGCTCCTCCTCCGGCATCCGCCATTGGTATTACCTGACGGGGATAGGGTGTGTTATATAGGGGGTTCTGGAAGACTAAAAACATATTCTTAGCTTCTTCGGGAGATGAGAGAAGCGAAGACGAGTGAACGGAGATGCGAGGACTTGGCTCTTCGGATTTGCAGGAGATGTAATCAGGGGATCCCGTGGGTGTGAGATTTAAGTATATAGTATACTCTTCGAGACTTGGTGAGGTTGGGAAGTCTGAAAGGAGAGTCAGCAGGATATCAATTGCTGATAAATTTACTGCCGGATTTTACCTTTGTGTCCTATAGAGGTTTTCAGAAGGATTTCACTTTTAACCACAGAGCTGAATACAAATGAATTAGTGGTTTCAAGAGGTGTGCTATGTGAATTTTAAGGTTCACAAGCACTTTTGGTCTTGGGGTGTGGGTGTTTAAGCTGATAGACTGCAATAGTTGGCTTAAGAGAACCTCTAGCTTTTAGTATTTTTTCGGGATCTGAAACAGGCGTGGTCTGCTTGTTCTCTGGGTTTTGTCTGGTATTCCTTCGACCAGATGCCAACTTACTTATACGTAGAGTCACCAAGTTTAAGATAAGAAAATCCTTTAGAAAGTGCTCACTCTTTGTTCACTATCAAAGGGTGAAACTTGAAAATATGTCATTCTCCCCAGGGAAAAGGTTTCGTAACTTTGTCCCCGGCAACGATGCCAAAAAGATGTTGTTCTAGAGTCTGTACTTAATGCTTTAAAAAGTACAGTGTCTAGGCATCCGAAAGTTGGTAAGATGTAAAAAGGAGAAGGGTATACCTTCGAGAAAGGAAGCTAGGGTTGATTTCTAGGTTGTCGCTGCCTGGCTTCCAACTGTTCCTGGATGTTTATATCCCTTTCAATTGCAGCCCATGAACGTTCAAGTTCTACCCAGGTGATAGCTATTTTAATTATGGTATCAAAGAGATTTAAAGCGATATGGGTTTGATCTGTCAAGCCAGGTTCAATATTGGGTTGTCTTACAATAGGGATAGTCATAGAGGAACATAAAATTTTAAAGAACTTCGAATTTTTTTATGCTGTATCAATTTGATTTTATAAAAGAGAACTTTAGAAATCAATATTAAAAGCAAATTGAAAACCAAAGGCCTTTTTCTATAACTGCGTTATATTTGAAATAAAAGGTGTATGAATTATGAGAAAAACATTAAGCTGTCTATAGAATAAGGATCCTATCGATAGAGAATCTCACTCTGTAAAAAGAAGAAGAAAATAATATAAGAAAAGGTTCGATGAAGCATAGAATATGACAACCTAAAGATTTACAGGTCTTGTACCTTCTAGTAGCCGATACAGAGGAAAAACTGTAAACAATAGATAGCTAAATATTAATCACTGCAGTAGAAGTTTTACTAAATTGCAATGCAACATTCATCAGATATATATAAGTGAAATGAGAATGAATATGAAATAACAGAGAGCACAAACTCATAACATAGTAGTGACATAATTAGGAATCTCTAGATTGCTTTGTGTTAAGTCTCGGAAAGAGACAGTGTCTATTACAATTAATCAAAAAGGTCCCACCTTTTTTTCTTTCTTCAAAATGTATATTTATACAAAATTATTTTTCACTGGAATCTCAATAGTTCCAGAGGTTTTCGGTTATAATCCAGGAGTTGAAATGTTTCGTTTCTTTGTCTCTGTTCTCACTTGGTACTTGAAACTTTTGCTCCACATGCTGATCTTTGGCATTGATAGAGCATAACAACATACTCGGTTTAATTATCCATTTGTCTATTTGCACTATGTCTGTTTGAGTTATTTGTGATATCTCGACTAATTCTCTCTCTTTATTTTCCTTGAGATTTAGCATATATTTAGCTGTATTGATCTGAACCAGTATCTCCATGCCACTTTCAGCATCGGAACCCAAACAAATCTCACTTAACAAACCAAAAATTTCTTCGCAAGATTTCCTTAGCTTCGTAGCTTGTTGTTTGCCTTCAGATATCTCTCCCATTCTTTCAACAAGATATTACCCTTGGTCTGCTCTGCGATGGGAAAACTAGAACTACTACTTGCTTCCCTTCTTGTTGTGGCTATAATAGCCTCCTGGAACACCACCCAAGATGCTTCGGCATCCCTTTATTTAAGATATAGGCTTTCCAACACTTGATCAATGAGTTGGAAGTTGCTTTGAATTGTTTCCACTTTTGCAAGCAAACCCTGCTACGCCGCCGACAACCTTTTTCTGATCTCTATTGCTTGGGATTGAAATATCCCGATATCGATTACCTGGATTTTGATGAATTCTATTTTGGCCCGAAGTTGGTCTATTAATTCTTCCTGCTAGCTTATCTGAGTCTGACTTGTCTAAACCTTCGATTGTGTCTGTTCGAGATCGACTTTAAGCTGCTTGATTTCTTTTTGATCTTCTATTCTTGCTTGCTCTAAAGTCGCACTCTCCTGATCTTTAGTAGCAGCTTCTACTGTAGATAGTTTAGCCTCTAGTGTCTTGATCAAACGATTCTTTCATTTTAGATGATCCTTTAGGGTCTCAACTAAATATTGATTCGTCGTGGTGAATGCCCCCAATGTTCCTTCTATTTACGTCGCGAATTCTACTTTCTTCACATTTTCCCCATCAATTAAAATTTTAAATTTCTTAGAGACAGTACCTACTTCTTGGTAGAGTTCTTGTCTCACAACCACTTTCCTCTTCTTATCGAAGAAGAATTCATTCAGAGGTAACTCTTCAACTGATATAGGTGTCAATTTTTCACCCAAAATCCAACTTGCGTCTGGGATTTCCTTTGCAGCCTATAGGGGGGTAATGGAGGTGATGGGATTGCCGACCTGTTTAGAATATTTCATGGGAGTAATGACCGAAGTTGACTCACTTGGAGGATCGGAAGCCTCGACTTCTTGTTTCGAGCCCCCAACTTGCTCTTCTTTATCCTGTTGTCCTTCTTGGCCAGGCGCTGAACCTTTAGAGCCTCCCGCTTTTGTTTGTTGCTCCTTTACTATTATCAGATTCTCACCCCGTAATACTGGAGGTAGGCAACTCCGCCTATACTCTTGGAATTTGACAACATCAACCCTATCTTTGGGTGACAGGGCTTCTATTCGAGCCAAAACCTCGTCATAAGATTTTGCGCCTCGGAAAATATCATCGTGAAGTGAATTATCGTGCTCAAATATTTTAAGGCCACAGCTGGCCGCATGATTACTCACGACCCTGTGTGGATCGTGTTTCTTGAATTCGATGTGAACCAACTTTATCTCTTCCAGGGTTGCGACCTCGGACTTTGCATGCTCAAAGTCTAATAACGAATAGGTGTTTAAATGAATAGGAAAAGGTGGCCATACCTTTTTTGAATACCCTTTCAGTTCTTTACTTATACCGCCAATTACAGTTTGCCTAGCGATCTCACGATAAGACAACCCGTCGGGTATAAGTAAGGGTAAAGCATGCAGAGGGATGGAAGTGCCGAAAACCCTGATGTATGAGAATTTTTTTTCCACATATCAATCAACCACTCTGCTTAAATTTTCCATGATGCTATCCTATATCCTAGGTGGCGGATTACCGAAGATGGCAACATGCATCAGTACCATCACCCAGTTGAAGATTTCGTATATGAAATCCGAAGCCTTGTCCTCCCAAAGCTTAGAATGGTATACATGGACTGGCTATACATGGAATGGCTCAGCATCCGATGGAGCCCAGCTCCAATTCATCAAGGGAAAAGGCGTCATGGAACATACTGCATCCATGAGATATGCAGACATAAAAAATGAAGCAGCTTTCCCGCTCTCTTTCTGCGTCTGATATTCTGTAATCCGACTGGTCAGTCTATTTGATAACATTTTGGCCCAGTCAAAAGAAGAGCCTTCTGCTACTGAGTATATCAAGGGTACCCATTGGAGGAAAAAATGCGTGGTGTCTTCCCTCCCGTACAATCTACAGGTCATCATTGCTATGTATTTGAACTGTGGTTCCAAAGAAGATATGGAATAAATTCCATTGTTGTCTGCCCTGAACTTTTCCGGGTGTGAGACCCAATCCTTGATCAAATAAGATAAAATTTTCGCATATTGCTCGCATTCCTTCTATTTAAAACCATCTAGAAACTCTGCATTGTATGTGAAGTCTGACGTGGGTGGTAATTTTTACATAACCTGTAAGATTTCTGGTATGAAGGTCCCAACAGTGCCCCCCTGCTCGCTGATGATGGTTCTGGTAGGGATGTCTACATGATCTAGCACCCATCAGATCATGTCATAGTAAGGAAGAAGACGTGGCCTGGCCGCTACTTTGTGCATCTCTTCTTGGATGATGATCTTGTATTTGGTAGTCATGTCATCTGTCTCATTGTCACTGGAATCATCCGAGTAGTTCACCAACTTTGATTGCAACACCTCTGAGACATATGATCAGGTTCATATAGAATCAACGCTTCGAGGTGAAGTATCTGAAATATTGTCAGAACGTTGTCCTAAAACCTCTGCGCTTGCCTTGGATTCTTTTCACGGGGCCATGACAGGGGATTGTAACTTATCTCTTCTGCAATAAAAATGCGTATACATATAGAAGTTAGCTTATTGAGAAAAACTTCTCTGTGTGGGATAGAAATGAACTTTATGAATAAAATAGGAAGCAAAAGATCTATATCTTTGACCATTTAACATATCGATGTCCTTACTAACAGAACGGTCCAATCATAATTAGATAGAGATTTTGGCAATAAAAACCATATCCTTACTTTGTTGTTTCGCCTTATTTCCAATTAATGCCATAAAATTCGATGGTTCATGGCACAAGCTGGCGCAAGGAACATTTGAAATTGCCTCATAAACTGTGCATTATTATTATTTTCATTAAACATTGATTAGGCTGGCTTGGCTTCCTTAATCAGGATTTAAATCAACATTTCAGCGTTCGTTGTATCGAGACTTTTAACTCTAACCTTTCGAGCCTCTAAAACCTGAGATTGTGATTAGTAGATTTAGTTAAGTGAGGAGGTAATCAGATTAAGTGTTTTATTAATCATGTTTTAATTTATATCGTGAATTCGTGGCTCGGGGCTTTGAGGGTATAGTTTCCGGGTGGAACGTATGTCGAGTCAGGAAATCCAGAGAGGCTTTAACCATGGTCAAAACTAAACACTCTGGACATTAACTCGGATTACTTATGTGAGGATCTCACATCTTCATCTTTCGGGGTTATGACGGTAATGTTTTAGGAGGGAGTGAACATCGAGACGTGAAATATCGACAACACTTGACTGGGGTTTAAAGAATTTTACTCCCGGCTTTTCCCTAAGGTAAGCTTTTAAAACCTTTCATGACCTTACACATCGGGGTTTGTAAATATTGTGACTTGTGTGTTGATTAAGGTTGGTTGTTATTGATGTCAACCCTTGAAGAAAGACCCGTAGCACAAAGTTTTGGGTAATGGACCCAATATTGTTTGATGTAAATATGACTCATTATTGTTTTGTCATGGTTGAT
>SNQJ01S0189270.1:13806-24842 GCA_010110895.2 Picea sitchensis | reverse complement strand
TAGCCAAACTCATTCACTAATCCTATCAACATCAATTTAAAAAGAACTTGGCCATGCTTGAAAGGTATGGACCAAGTTACTATTATTGTATGGGGATTTTATTGAAATTCTTTTATGCCCTCTTTTCTTTTCTTTTCTTTTTCTTTTTTTTCTTTTTCCTTTTCAAATTATTTGCATAATGAAAAATCATTTGTCAACAAAAAAACTAGATACAGATAATATCTCAGTCACCAGTTGATCCTATAATTTATAGGGTGATAACAGCATCTCCACCTGGGGAAGATAGCTCCAAAGGAGATGTCTAGAACCACTGAACTCTGGGAACTTGTTAATCAATGCCTTATCCATTGGGTTGTTCCCCAACATACAACCCAATCTTCTACAAAATCCCTGGTAGATGACGATCTTGAACTGAAACCAAAACTCTCTGCAAACTAAAGTCTGGATCATACTTGAACTGAAAAACTGAAAAGCAATCTGAAACTAAAACTAGAAAAATGCTCAGAGTACTGAACTTATTTGCACCCATCTACCTACCCTAATCTACCTCATAATTTTGCTAAATCAGGTAATACAGAAATGCCAATAAAGCTAGTCTAGTAGCTGCAGAAACAAATGGACAACTTGACTGCTTGTCAGTGAAATCCTAAGTATACCTTGAGTATGTGTCCTTATAATATGAAATGGCAGATGTTGACATTTTTGGTCCTTATGGAGAAAAAATGTTTGAAAACTCAAGCCAGCATGGACCTCCATGTAATCTGCTATAGGATCAATTAAAACATGATGCATGATATTTGCCTCTAGATCTTCAATCACTAGTTGATCAGTTGCATTCTCAAAATCAAAACATGCATCTACAACTTCAGCCTTATACTTGAAAACATAATCATCATCAATTTGCAAATCAACAGGTCGTACGATTTCCTCTTGCTTTGGAGAAGGAATATTTTCCAAGAATTCTTTGAGATCTAGGAAATTATATGACTGAATTTGAGAATCCAAAAGTTCAATATCATTTTCGAACTTTTCAATAACTAGCTTAAGAAAACAAATTTTACTTTTAGGAGAAAATTTGCTCGATTCCAAAATATGAAGCACGGTTGTTAAAAAGTCTTCATCAATGTGAAATTCTGCTAACTTACCCCTGCATTCTTCTATGGCTTCATAAGATATAGGATTTGCCACATACCCTATCATCTTGAAACATCATCAAGGCTTTGAAATCTGGATTCTTATGCAATGAAGTCGTTTGTGAACTTTGAAGCTCGGGATCTTGAACAATGGAGTCGCCAGGTGAATGGTATAACCTTCCTGTGTTTGGCTTCTGTTCACCATCAAACTTCAAATCTGAACTTGATATATTTTCTTGGGGAGCTCGAAAGCTCGTCCCCAGTGGAGTTGCCACTATGTTAGCACTTGGTAAATTTCCTAGAGGTTGAAAATAGAAGAAATCTACTAAGGTAACTTTATCCAACCGCTTTTGAAGCTGGGATCTAGCCCTTCCAAATTCAGAGAGGGATCTCTCTATATGATTTAGCTATATTTCAAATTTTAAATATTAGGCTAGGTAAATATATAGGTCGGTTTTTTGTCGTTATAGTATTTGTCAAGTTGGTTGAGACAGTCTACACATCCATTGGGCTATGGGGTTTGTGTCTTAAATAAAATATGAAATCCAAACCAGAAACGCAAAGGGAAACTTTCACAGGGCGAGATAATATAATCACTGGATTCTTCAGTAGCATAAATGATGAATAGCAGAAAAGATGAGAAAGATAATTTCAACAAAGAAGCAGTTAATAATTTCTTTATTGAAAACACCAGAAGATAAAACACTAAAATATTTCGAGTCGGAAACAGGGTATACGAGATAAATCCTGCAACTTTCGTTACTTCTAAAGATTAGATTTAGAGAACAATATGATAACAAAGTAGGAATAACTTTCAACTTAGAGAGAAAAACATCACCAGTGAATACACGCAAGAATCCTGTAAAAGTGCCTCCTTTTATTAATGAAAGATCTCTTCAAAAATATTACAGTCTGATAGCTTAAGGGTGTGAAGATTAACAACCTCCAATACTTTGAAAGATGAAGTATTTATAACTCAAATNGACCAGGACGTGCTAAATCTATTTTTATCCTAACTAACTTAACAAATTTCCTAAATCTAGGAACTTCTTGATGATGTGGTGTAACTGCACGCTGATTTCTGGGTGGACCATTGATGAAGCCTATGCATGACCTCATCTAAATGGACAACTGACTCAACTGGGACAACTCATCTGCTACTCAATCAGATCACAGAGTTCCTCCCATCGGAGTTGACTAGGCACGTTGACTTTGAGTAGCCTTCGATACACTTCATCCATTTCTGTGTACTTGGCGAAGGTAGGTTTGGTGAGGAAGATGTATCGAATCTCATGTTGGATATTTATGTTCCACTGAAGGGAATCTAGGAATTCCTTGCCAGTGATGCTCCCTTGAATTCCTGCGAACTTTGAACTGTGCTTAGCCACATAGGCCAATCTCTTCTTGTAGTCTGGGAGTGTCATCAATTTATCATTGATTACCTTCAGACCAGAAAGACCTTTCTTCTGGAGAGCCTCAATGTTTCTAAAGAATCTTTGTACCCCTAGGTCCATGGCCTGAACCTTTTCTTCCAACTGAAGCATTAATCCTCTCTTGGTCAAAACTCTTTTGACATCAAGGATGGTCTCTGTTCTATCTTCAATTTTTAGCTCTTTCAGTTCTTCCCTGGTCTTAGAATTCAGGAACTTGATGATCTCGTTTGCCTATGTTGGCATCTCTCCAAATTTTGATCTGATCTTCTCAATGGCCTGCTTGCTTCTTTGTACCAATTCATTCTACTCGAACATGATTTGTATCATGGGCCATATCTCATTCATGGACTTAGTGATGTCTGCCCATACACTTTCTTTAACCTCGGCCAAAGTTTTTCCTGCCACTGTTTTCTTTCGGAGCTGTTGTAACTCCTATTTGAGATGATCTGTCACCTACTTTTCCTTGGAGAGGCTGGTCTGAAAGGAGGATTTGAGTTCCTGAAGGTTCTCAATCTCCCTTTTGAGCCTGTTGATCTCTGTTTCCTGCAGGTTCATCTTTTCCATAGACTTAGCCAGGTCGGTTGTCTTCTCCAGGGATGTCAATGGAGTCGCATATGGGACTTCTGTCATTGATGTTGTGATCACTCCCGAGATCAGAATGGAATTCAATGGAATGAATTCCATTGGCTTCAGTTGCTCTTTCTCTTTTACTAGCTTCTCCATCTCAGCTTCCATCTCCTTTAGCTGTGCGTTCTGCTCCATGAGTAGCTTAAGCATTTCATCTTTCTCTCCTTCTTTCTCTACTATCTCCTTTGCCTGCAAATCTTCTATGGGTGGGAGCTTCAGTTGTTTCCTCAAGGAGGCTATGTCAAAATTCTTCTTCTTTATCATTTCCTCAACTGCTTTCACATTCAAAGGATTGTAACCGATCTTGAGGACCAGCTCCTCCAAAGTCTTAATCCTATTGTCCTTGGCAAAGGACGATATCTTCTCCAACTTGAGTTGTGTTTGAACATTGTTCAGGGACACTGCAGTTTGGACGCAGTAGTGGAATCATGCGCTAATGTGTAAAAGACCATTTCCCTCTGCCTGTGCAGATCCATCTGATCGGCCAGATGCACATCCTTCATCTGGAATTTGAAGGTGACCCTCTTGTAGTCAGTGATCACCTTTGGATCTGGTACCTGTTCCTGGAGGAATTCCATATGCATTCTTCCCTTCTCGATTTCGAATGTTGATAGCAACCTATGTTGCACAGTTGACGTCTGCTTCCAGAACTAGGCACAAGTACTGTTGGTCAGGGTCTGGTTCCTTTTCTTGATCAGCTCATACTTCTCGAAGATACTCAGCTTCGGTCCCACCTTGCCTGGCTGGGTGGTCAATGGAGANTGGAATTCAATGGAATGAATTCCATTGGCTTCAGTTGCTCTTTCTCTTTTACTAGCTTCTCCATCTCAGCTTCCATCTCCTTTAGCTGTGCGTTCTGCTCCATGAGTAGCTTAAGCATTTCATCTTTCTCTCCTTCTTTCTCTACTATCTCCTTTGCCTGCAAATCTTCTATGGGTGGGAGCTTCAGTTGTTTCCTCAAGGAGGCTATGTCAAAATTCTTCTTCTTTATCATTTCCTCAACTGCTTTCACATTCAAAGGATTGTAACCGATCTTGAGGACCAGCTCCTCCAAAGTCTTAATCCTATTGTCCTTGGCAAAGGACGATATCTTCTCCAACTTGAGTTGTGTTTGAACATTGTTCAGGGACACTGCAGTTTGGACGCAGTAGTGGAATCATGCGCTAATGTGTAAAAGACCATTTCCCTCTGCCTGTGCAGATCCATCTGATCGGCCAGATGCACATCCTTCATCTGGAATTTGAAGGTGACCCTCTTGTAGTCAGTGATCACCTTTGGATCTGGTACCTGTTCCTGGAGGAATTCCATATGCATTCTTCCCTTCTCGATTTCGAATGTTGATAGCAACCTATGTTGCACAGTTGACGTCTGCTTCCAGAACTAGGCACAAGTACTGTTGGTCAGGGTCTGGTTCCTTTTCTTGATCAGCTCATACTTCTCGAAGATACTCAGCTTCGGTCCCACCTTGCCTGGCTGGGTGGTCAATGGAGAATCTGTATATTTTTCCAGCACTCCTGAGGTTATGACCTTGTGGAGGCTCAAACTAAATTGTGGCCTATCAACCTTGGTCATTGTTGTAGACGGGGCTTCTTTTTCTCTGGTCGGGCCACGAACTGACATAGTCTTAGGCCTCTTAGTATGCAGCTGGAACTCTTCAGATGATACCTCTGTAACAGGCAGAGATAAATCTTGCCTAGGCCTTTTCTCTTTTGGTACCTGTGGCATGGCTATTTGAGATACAGTGGCTTGGGGATCCTACTGTTGTATTTCGACCAATGTGTTAGGCTCCCAAACTATCTGGTTTGCGAATTTTTCAACTTCAGGCCTAGCTTCATGAACATATGGGATGTTCTTGTTTTTCACCCTCATTTCAGAGATGATCCCACATGGATCATAATGCCATGGGAAGCTCATGGAGAACTTCATTTCCCTCAGCATCCTATCTTCTTCTTCCCCAACGCCACGATTGTTGCAGATGAAGGAGCCAACCTGCCCCTTGATTCTAAGTTGCTGCTTTTTCTTCAGTGACACAAAATGGATATCATCGGAATTTATTATCTGCCTTATATATTCCAACGCAAAAATTCTGACAAGTATGTACTTGGGAAGCTTATACGGTGCCAACTCTCACCCGTATACTCTAATCTCAGTGTAATCTTGGTACAAATACGAATCCCCTATATTTGTGTTATCCAAGAGATGCAGGATCCTTTGAACTTCATCATTTATTCAAGGCTCTGGCCTGCCGCCTAGCATACTTACCACAGGGTGGTAGAACTGATCAATGAACTCCTTGAAACTGAACTCTGTGGAGTTGTGCTTGAGCAAGGAGGTCCATGTTGTCACTGCCTAGGGTCTTCCATATCCATCCATATTCTGCATGGAAAAAATGAATTTGTCCGCTTTGAAGAAGACCAACAAGTATGCCAATATGGATGAGTATCTGAACATGCCTTCCGTGGCGAAATTCACGAACTATTCGTGAATATTTTTCGCCAGAAAAGTGCTGAAATCAAACTGGGTGGTGGGATTTTCATCGGTAGAGAGTATGGATAGAAAACCCAGAATGGGTTCATCTACCCACTGATATGAATAATATCCTAACAAGGCACAAAGGGAGCAAACGATCTAGTTTCCTTTAGTCAAGAACATTTAAGAAGGCTAAGGAGGATTTCTGGAAGGAAATTGAGCAGATGGGGGAAGGAAAAGCTCGAATATTTGAGCTCTTTGGGGGAAGGTCATTTTCTGGTATAATTCTGTAAGAATTTCTAGGTTTAAGGGTGATGCAAAGTCGACTCGAGGGACTTGTATCATTTGGTCAATATATTCGGGAATGATGAGGAAAAGAATCTCTCCGGATGAGGAGATGATGACTCTTTGCTCGAGAATATAGTGAGCTTGGCACTTGAGAGGGAACTCTAGAAAAGGGTGGATCTGAGGGAAGAGGTAAAGGGGTAATTTGGACTCCTAGAGTCCGATTTCATCACTCTGGTCCAGGAAGACTTCCTTGAGCCATGACTGAAGGTATGCAAAATCAAAATCACACTTTGTATCTGCGATTAATTAGTCTTTGTCGACCAGTGGGATTCTATCAAGGTCGACAAGAGGCAGGAGGAACAAATTATCCTCTCTTTCTGCTTGTTTGGACTTTGGTGCCATTAATGCAACAGTACCTACAAGAAAAAACAACGTTAGAGGGGTGGTTGTTGGTGGGGGCAACTGATTGTAATGGAGGAGAAAATGGGGTAAATCTCTCTGGTGCGGTGAGTGGGTAAATGGTGAAAATAGGAAGAAAAGGATAGTTTTGAGTAAATGGGTGTCTGTTGGGCACGGGAGATAGGTCAGTTGGTTAACGGATAGGTCATCCAGTAATAAATGGCCAACAGATCACTTAGAGTGTGACATGATAGGTGACGGTGACTAAGGGATACAGATGAGTGACGTGGTGGTTACCAATTGGGGTAAAGGTCATAGTGAGGGGACTTGCCATGAGCGAAAAGGGGGGGAAGGACTGACAACAATTATGGGATGTGACTATTTCGGGAAAGGTGGATGGTGACATCCATAAGTGATGATGGTATGTTAGACAGTAGGAGATGATGGGACGCGGGGCCGATAGATCGATGCCACGTATAGACAGGGGCTCACTAGAGAAAAGATCCCATTCCGGACCCCCCCTCAGTTAATAGCAGATCAGTCGGGGGGGTCCAAAAAATGATTAGAACCATTGATCTGTGCACTTGATTCTTGGCCGTAGATCTATGCACGTCGTTTATCACCCATTCCAGACTCCCCCCCTCCATTAAAGGCAGAATGGACGGGGGGGTCTGGAATCCAATGTTGACTATAGATCTGCGTGCTCGATCCTGAGTTGTCCATATGCACATGGGTTTTATCATCAATTCCGGACCCCCCCCCCTCCGTTAAAGATAGAACGGTCGGGGGGGTTTGGAAAGACCTGTCCATCGTCGATCTGAGCACAATCATCTAGACCATTGATACATTATTGGAGCATAATTGAGGGCACGAAAACATACATGTGCCGAGGAAACTTAGGATAAGTGATTTTTTCACGGGTTTCCTCCAAGGCTTTTCATGTCAACACCACCAAGGGTTAGTCAAACAACATTTTAGGTATCCAAATCATGGTGCAACATTGCTCATCAAACTAGTTCTTATTTAAATGAAGCAACAAAGCAAATAGCCTATATTCTAACCTAGCTTCCTATGACAATTAACCCAGATTAGACTGTTGGGTTAAGAATTTACTCTACCCTGGGGCTGTCTGACCAAGATTAGACAGTTTGGCCAAATTTATTCACTAATCTAACCTAGATACTTTGGCTAAGATTAAACTATTTAGCCAAACTCATTCACTAATCCTATCAACATCAATTTAAAAAGAACTTGGCCATGCTTGAAAGGTATGGACCAAGTTACTATTATTGTATGGAGCTTTTATTGAAATTCTTTTATGCCCTCTTTTCTTTTCTTTTCTTTTTCCTTTTCAAATTATTTGTAGAATGAAAAATCATTTGTCAACAAAAACACTAGATACAAATAATATCCTAGTCACCAGTTGATCCTATAATTTATAGGGTGATAACAGAAGTGATAGAGATAGTGGATGGCACAACACCTTACCCATCATTACTTGGATTGGATTGGGCATTCAATAACCAGGATATAATCAAAATGAAGACAATAAAATGACATTTGAATGATGAGAACATAGAATCATTACACCATAATGGATCCTTCAGAAGGAGAAAGGTTTCTAGAGGCCACTTGTTTGGATATGGAAGAAATAAACCATTTGTACAGAACCACTGCGCAAGAATATGATTATGTTAACCCAAATATATATGGGTACTCAGTTGGAGAAGCATTACATCTTGTGCTTTTGAATCAGACACAGGTTTGTAGAATTGGAAACAATGATTACATGAAGTTTCCATAAGGAGGTGTGCAAGAATAAATGGCGCAATAAGATGGGTTGGTACAGAGATCAGATAACCTCCCAGTTTTCATGGGCTAAATGACTTAGATTAATTATTGAAAAAATATGAAGAGGAAGTGTTAAAAAATCAAAGTCTCTTAGACCTAGATATTGCACTCAAGAAAACACTTGCAAGGTGGTGGGGTGCGCACAGACAAACAATTCAGGACTGGTATCATTCTAAAAGACTACTATGCATTAGATTTGGCGCAGAACAGGGGAGCAATAAAATGCAGAGGTATGATGGGTGGGGAATACCAATGGAACACTTGGATAAGTGCATGAAACAATGGAGAATGAGTCCACCAGAGGAATTGCCTCATCACATTATTCATACTTTGGAAGGAATCCCAAGGAACTGTTATATAGACCAGGAGATGCACAGAGGCACAATAGAATGGACATGATTACAACATAATTTTGTAATAACATTCTCATTTGAACATGATAACCCCAATATTGATTCAACACTGAAGCTAATATGGGAAATGATATTTTTTCGATGAACTAAAAGTTGAAATCATGATAGAATATCAACAGAATAGAGACACAGTTAAAGAGTTACTCTTATGATATCATGTTGAAGAGAAAGCACCAAATGAAGATGATCCACCCAAAATTCAGATTACAGATATTGAGGGAGAAAGAGAGGTGGAAGGTCCATCTCTAAAGTCAAAAGTATTTGCAACATTGGGATGAATGATAATCCTAAAATGGAAAGTATTGGAGACTATTGGGATGAGAAAATAGTATAAAGCATAACATATTTACTGCACAAATACAGTGACCTATTCCCAACAACCTTTACAGAGATGAAAGGCATAGTAGGAGATCTAGTTCAGATGCATATACCCCTCAAACTTGATGCTAGACATATCAGGTAGAGACCTTACATAATGAATTGAGTGTTTAAGAAGAAAGTGAAAGTAGAAATTGACCGAATGTTGGAAGCCAATATCATAGAACTAGTAGAGGAATATGAATGAATTATTTCCATAGTAGACTAAGAAAAGAAGCAAGGGCGTATAATTATTTTTATATATATAAGGAAACTTAATGATACTGTTGGTACTGAGAGGGGGGTGAATCAGTATCAAGTACAATTTAAAACCTTTTTCAACTTAGACTTAAACCATTCAATTATATCCAATGAGAAATGAACAATAATATAAGAGTTACACAAATACACCACAGTACACCATGCACAATATATGAGAAATAATCAATAGTTATTGTTCAAGGGAAGTGATGACTTCCAAAGGTAGCTACAACTTTCAAATGTAAAGGGAGGGATAAACCTCCAAGAGGAAGATACAATCCTCCAATATCAAGAGAGATTTTAACTCTCCATCCTTTCCCCTTCCTTCCACCCAAGAATATATGAGAGATAACAAAAACTTTACATTAAATCATGACCATCAACCAACCATCACATAGAACCTGATAATGCTTCCTGAGACTTCTTCAATTTACGCAATTATTCAATTATTGGAATACTATGATCCTATAGATAATATTACTCAATCTATTCTTTGACACTTCTCCAAGTTTCACTCCTTGAATCCTCCCCAAAAGGAAGTTATAGAAGGAATGGTAGACTTTATTCAATTCTCGTTTATTCAGAAGACACAACTTGTACAACATGCCCCGTGCTCAATATTTAACATCCAATTCTGAAACTTGCACACAAGAAACTAAAGTCTGTACTTTTTCCAATGGAAGTGGTCCCACTTTATTGTAATTCTATATGAATAAGTTATGATTATTTTACCCGGAACACATGTTTATTGACTAGCTTCAGGACTGGTCACAAACCCTATCTTCCGCAGAGTGTATCTCCATAATTATAGTGAATCAAGACATGAAATTTTTACCAGAGGTACCTTGATATGTCTTCTCAATACCATAGTGATTTCACCATCTGAATCTTTCTAGAAAATAAGTTATATAAAAAATGGTAAGATGATCTGATAATAACATACCTTAGAGCACATCACCAAAAGACTTCATCCTCCCTTGAAATTTGGCCTTCTTTACTTCTGATTTCCTTTGAAATTTGACTTGTATATAAATGAATGTCTATGGATGTTTATTTATACCATTTATGTCACTTAATTTTAACATTAGGGCAGACCTGACACTTCCTTATTTTGTAATTCTTTTCTTTAATTATCTTCAGGGCCTACATGTACTTCCTTCTTCAATTCACTTTGTCATCTTCAAAAATTCATTTCTCCTGAACTATGAGGATCCACGTGACATACCACATACCACCAAAAACAACATGATGTATACTATACATTCATGGTTTTTGTATATGCATGTACATTGTCCTTCATGTCCAAATACCTTTATCAATCTTGCGATCCAAAACCCATGACTAGGGTTGACATCAATGACAACAACCAATCTTCTAACAATCTGCCCCTTTGTCATTGATGGCAACACTCATTCTCCCCTTATCATAATGATCCCAATTTCTCTCCCCCTTTGAAATCAATGGAAAAGGTTAGGGCTGCTCTCGCTGAGTTTAATGGAAAAATGTAACTCTCTTCTTTGGGGCTGCTCCCCCTGAACATGTGGCACTCAATAACATTTCATCCTTATTTTTGGTCTTTGGGACTTTTTCTTCCTTAGAATACTTTTGTGTGGCTTCTATATTCTCTCTCTTCTTCATGTCTAGGATGTATATGTTGTTCGGTCTTCTTGTTGCAATTGCAACCAATCTTCCTAAGTTATTTTCTCTGATTTTACATTTTCGGGAATCAAACGTAAGAGTGTATCCTTGATCACACATTTTACTAACACTGAGTAGATTATGATTCAAGTCTTCAACCAATAGAA
>SNQJ01S0189269.1:0-18247 GCA_010110895.2 Picea sitchensis | reverse complement strand
GGGTGTTTTTAAGACTACAACCATACAAATAGATGTCCCTCAAGCAAGCCAAGAAGGATAATAAATTATCACCAAAGTACTATGGACCTTATAAGGTGTTGCAAAATATTGTTACTATGGAATACAAATTGGAGTTTCCTGCATCTTCACGAGTACACCCAATTTTCCATGTTTCATGCTTAAAGAAGGTTATAGGCGATAATATCCCAATTCAAACTATATTGTCAGAACTTGACGAGGAAGGAAAAATCATATTGTTGCATGAAGCCATCACTGACACAAGAATTCACCAGTTGAGGAATAGATCCATTTCAGAGTATCTCATTAAATGGAGGAAACTACCAGTTGAAGATTCCACTTGGGAAGATAAGTCTTTTATACAGAAGCATACATAGTTACTCAAGCGTTGCGGACAACACTTGTCTATGGGGAGGGGCATGTTAAGCCCTAATATTGGCTCATTACCCCTTAATTGGGGCATATTACATTAGTAATGTTATTTTATTTATCTCATCTTTATTCCATTAGTTGTAATTATACCTCCTAGTCTCCTATATATACCAAGGAGAACTTTTCGTTTGGAATCATCTTGTACTTGAACATTTATGTGGGGTAGAAGGAGGTTGCCCCCTTGAAGAGGCTTATTATATGAAATTATCTCTTTTTCAAGGCGTTGAGTACTTATTTTGATGTTTTTCTATGCTATATTGATATTTGGTTCTTAACAATCTGTGATCACAATACTTAACAGAGCACTTAGAAATTAATGTTCATTAGTCTTTGTCCCTTATTCACATCGCAAATTCAAACCCTAATTATAGAACAATGCAATATTCAACAAGATCTAAGTGTATCTAACCATTTAACACATAGCATCAAACAGATATAGCATTCATTCACGTTATTAAGCACTAAGCTACTACATCAGATGCATCTAACATACATAAAGATTCAACACTAATCATAAATCACACCACTAACACAAAGAAATCACAACACAGGATATACGTGGTTCACCCCCAGCGTGGGGCTACGTCCACCAATGCTTCGTCTTCTTTATTATCTTCTTTCAATATTCTTACATGCACAGATCCACAAAACCAACTCCGCATAGGACAGGAGATCTGCGTGCACTTCGTTGGATCCTCCTTCCCTGATTTTGGCACAACAAAGAGCCTTCTTACAGTCACTTGCACTTAACTCTGCAAGTTCTCAACACATAGTATGCATAGAGCCTTCACAACTAATCACACTTAGCAAGATTTACATATCTTTCCCAAATCCAACTTAGATATGATGCCTCTTACAATGCCTAGATACTTATTTTTACATTTACAAATGGGGCCTAACCATGGGTAAACCCATGGGTTGACATCCCATAAACGTTACATAAGCACTAGACCCAAAAAGCCTGCAAAAAGGGGGTGAGATCCCACGATCTCCGCTTCGCCTGGGAACTCCTTCTTCGACACACCCGTCGAAGTCCCAAAAATGGTCAAACATGACCAAGGTTCTCCAAAACTTGGTCAAGGGCCAAAATGCCACCAACACTCACCTGTGACCCATCCCGAGTCACTCTAATCTGGGCAACTCTACTTCGAAGGCCTCGAGCCTGGCTTGCGCTGCCTCGACTTGCTGCTTCGCTAGGTCCTTCTGCTTGGTGAACTCCTGAATGAATTTCTTGGTGACAGGTCCTTCCAAGCATTGTTCCACTATGGTGACCACTTGTTCCAGTTGTGCACCTTGTCCCTCAATCTCCTCAAAAGGTCTGTAGGCTTGGTCCTCTATCAGCTAAAGTCTTTGGGTAACTTCCATGACTTTACTCTGGATGGAATGGACCTGCTACTGAACTACACATTGTTATTGTAACATTTTCATCTTCTCGACCACTGACAGTAGCTTGAACTGTGCTTGTACTATCCCTGCTTGTTGCTTTTCATCCTGGAGTTGTGACTCCAATGTCCTTAGTTCTAGGTCCTCTGAAAGGCGCTCATAGGTCTGTGCACTTCTATTGCTAAGTTTCTTTCGTTCTAAGGCCAATGTCTTGATTCTTTCAACTACACTCCAAGCATTTTCTTCCCTCTGATCTCGCACTTCCTTCAAAGTGCTCGACACTGCTTGCAATTCCAATTCTGCTACTCTTGCTTGGATCTGTTGAATGGCTTCAATGTGCTTCCCCACTTAGCTCTCAGTTATTCCCTCCTCCATCTATGTCAAGCCCGACATAGAACGAAGTGCTCTAGTGACTCCTTCTTTAACTCCAATCTGATCTGTGAGTAGCTATTCTTTTTCTTTCTGGAGCTGCTCTCTGTCCTCTGCAAACTTCTCCTGGAGGTCATCTTTCTCTTTCCCCGCAACCCAATGTTGCTCTACGGCTTCCTCCTTTGCTTGCTTCTATGACTATGTGGCATGTTCTTTTTATTCCTAGACCCAACGAAGGCGAGCCTCTGTCACATCTACTATTCTATGTAGCTGGCCAGGCTCATCTCCTACTTCTATGCCCTCCGATGACAACGACGCAGTAGACACTGCGCAGCTCAAATAAAGATCTTGTTGTACCCCTTTGAGCTCTGCCTCAATCCGGTCATACATTGTCTCCTATTTGTCTTGGCTTCACTACAAAATGTCCTTGAAAGTATATGATACAGCTACAATGATGAGGTCAATATCATCCACCGTAAGTATAGTCTGTAAGTGGGGCTTATTGGTGTGTGACTTCTTCCATGTTGAGGGTTTCTTTAGAGAAACCTTTCTTTTCTTGGATGTCTCTGTCTCCGTAAGGGGATATTTAGGTGGTGTTACTTCACCCTGTTCCTTCTTGTCTTCTCCCCCTTCATCCTCTTCTTTTTCTACTTCATCATCTTCTCCCCCTTAAGGTGAATCTGGTGTAGTCTCCTTTGATGCATTGTGCATTTCCTGTGCTTCTTCCTTCTTCTTCTTCTTTCTATTTCCTGGTCCATCATACTCTTCCCGGGTGACTACAAGACTTCTAATGAGGTTGGGTTCGGAGAGTTCCGTCTGCTCAACTAGTACAAGGAATTTTGTAGGCCATTCCTTGGTTATGTCCTCCATATATTCCTCAGTGATTTTGTAATAGGACTGAAGCTCTTCCTTTTGTTTGTCTCCACACACCGTGATGTAAATGAAGTGTCTATCTACGTGGAACTTCATTATTGGAATGAACCTATGAAGTGTATTCTACATCATGCGAGGGAAGGATTCAATGGCCCTCTTCAGCTGCAAGTAATGGGTGTGGAACACTACATTGTACTACCATTTCTTCACCATGTCACTCGAATACTAGAGGGTAGTGAACCTCGCAGTCGGTGGTTCGGATGGCTTGACTTCAGGGAAATTTTCTCCCTCCGGCATCTCCCAAGCGATGAAGGTAATGAGAATCAACAACTAGCTGAAGTGAAATGCGTAGCTTTGGTCTTGCGCTTCACGAGAATCTTTCTCCAAATGGTTGACGAGGTAGCTCACCTAGTTCATTTGCATTCCTTCAATGCATTTTCCTGTGAGGTTGACGATAAACCCCATGACCTGTGTCAGTTTGTTCTTCCTGATGAGCTTGCTAGCGATCAAATGGAAAGCTAGGTGCATTACACCATTTTGTATGAAGACTACCTTGTAGCCCTGCTTTCCTTTCTCCACATCGCCATAGGTGTCCTTTA
The DNA here is from genome assembly GCA_010110895.2 of Picea sitchensis. NCBI lineage: Eukaryota > Viridiplantae > Streptophyta > Pinopsida > Pinales > Pinaceae > Picea > Picea sitchensis. Next base: position 14,573 of record SNQJ01S0189269.1, on the reverse strand, counting down.
TTCATTGCGCCAGAGAACAATATGAAGCCTTCCCTAGGTAAAAATCCTGATGGTCCAGTCCTTGCATGCTTAATCCAGTGATCTGGTGGATCAACATCAGATCTATAGTGATGTACCTATCGAGCCACAGGTAACTGCCATGGTAGCATGACAGGAGGAGTTTAAGGCACACGTTAACCTCCTGATGTCTATCGAAGTGTGGTATCTTCATCACATTAAGGATTTTTTATCTTGCGATGTCCATGGTCCACGGATGGGGGATTATCTTTGAATTCTTCCCCATTGTCTTTGTCAATTACTTGTGTGGTGTGATAATTCCATAATTATTGTGGTCTCCCAAGATGAAATCACTGATATTTAGCATCAAAATCTGTCTTAACTGCGGTCCAACTGCGCATATCCCCTTTGGGAGGTACGCAGTGATCAGTGTATATTCGAAGTCCCTAGGGACGTTGTCACGACTAACCAATCCAGCTAGAGGCAATATATAGTTGGGCAAGACCAACGGGATGAGCTTCACGTTCGCTAATTCATCACGATGATTTCTTCATTTATCTCTCGCAGTTCGGGATGGCCCAGATCGACGTGCAATCGATGGGGAGGATTGCAATCCTCTCGTCGATGAGGCATGTTCTCCTACAGACATGACCTTCTTAGCCATGAGATCAACCAAAATATCTTCGACATATTTCTCTACTGTGCTAAGGTTGCTTGACATGCACGCTCGTGATCAAATGTCTCGGATAAGTGGACAAATGCTCAAGGTACACAAAACAGGTGGTGAGGTGTTCAATAAGCATTGCGCAAAATCAATTAGTTCTCTATGGGATCGAATAATCACAATTCGTAAAAGTGTCCTTAGTGTAACATTCAAGGGGTTAAATAGACAACATCGTAATAGACTCCTCCAACGGGAAGGAATGCCTCAATCGATACAATTCCATTTGTTATGGTGCGGTCCCAACGGTCCAATGACGATATTTCCGGGAATAACTTCATTTCTATCCATTCTAGAGCGTCGTTCTAACGTTCAAAACACCTCCAAAGGTCATATTGCTTCGTCATGGTGAAGTGTCAGTCTGTGGTGTTCTGTTATTCCGACGAAGTTCAATTTCTGCAAGCCTTACTTCTGCGAAGTCCTTTCTGGAACCTCCTACAATTTTTCTACCTTTTCTTTCTTCTTACTGAGCTTTCTTTCTTTCTTTCCAGTGATCTATGTCTCTAGATTCCTCTTTCCATTCTTGTTCTTATATTTTCTTAGAATAGTAACTTTGCACTGTTGGGGGTCTTTCACAGGGTTCGAGGGTAATACTTTTTCTCTTACTGTTTCTGGAGTAGGTGTTCTTCTCTTCTGCATGGATAAGTTCTTTAAGCCTTCTTGCATTCTTTCAACTGCGACAACGAGGTCTCTAGCCCTCAGTTGCTTCGACTTGTCCTCCTGTTCTTATATTAAGTGCATTATTCTCCTAGCCATGAAATCATTTAATTCTTGTTTTTTCTATTCTATAGCTTCCTCTTCTTCTTTCCTTCAGATCCGATCTCTCTCAATCCAATTATTTCCTAATAAAAGTGAAAAAAGGAGCGATGTTATCAACAAATTTAATGACCTTCAATTCTTCTTCTGTCGATGTTCCATGAGCACTCATAGGTACAAGAGTAGGTCTTCCAAATAGGGTTATCAACTTTCTTTTAAAAAATCCTATTGCTCCCAATGAAGTAATCATAGCAGGCTTTCCCAAAATTTCCCAAGTACTTTCTGGCATAATGTTCCCCTGTGTTTTTTCATCCAATACACAGTCTATGTCGAAGTCTCCTATTCTTGTTTATATGCACTGCTTCTCTTTCAAGATATCTAGTAAACTGATGCATATGTGATCATTCAGTGTTTCTTTCATCTGCAATAATATAACCTATGATTATTTCTGGTTCTCTAGTATATTCTTAGTATCTTGACCTTCCTCATGGTTTTCTTGTTTCATGTTCCTCTTCTCAACTTTAGCAATCATTCTAGGGCAATATAAAACTTCATGTCCAGTAGCTTTACAACAAAGGAAAACAAGACTTCTACCAGGGCATTCCTTAGCAATATGTCTCAATCTTCTACAACTATAACAAAAAGTAAATCCTCTCTTTCTCTTAAATGATCCCCAACCTTCCCTGTACTGCACTCGAGGATCACAGTGATGGACTTGTAAAAAATTCTTTCTAGGATCCTGCAACCACTTGCTAGTCCAAAAATTATTTCCATGCATAGGAATAACATATCTTTCACTATTTCTATCAGGTCTATTCATATCACATCTTCTTTCTTATAGTTGTGCCCTAGTTTTCAAACAAGGACGAAATATGTCAAACATACCTAGATCCATTCTTTCGAGACAAAAATTTCCACTTATCTTACCTTTATCAGAGCACAAAGATTTAAGATCTTACCTCTTTTCTTCATATCAGGCTCCCTTCTTTGCATAGAGATTCACAATTTAAGTAGAGTATTGTGCACTACATCAACATATCTATGCACAAATATTTATCTTTTCCTCAGTTCCCAACAATCATAGTTTCAGGTCTCGACAATGGAACCATTTGTTGGCACAAGGGAAGATTCGGGGTTCAACACTTCAAGAACGCACCAACAAAACCCTAACTACCAACCCTTTCAAAAACACCTGTGAAGTAGATGAAGTCTCACCTGAGGTAGAGTCAGGGTGTTACACATCAAAATTACTCACTTCGATAGTGTCACAAGTGTCATCATTACAAATGTCACATTTTGGTCGTAAGTGTCTAAAATGTCAGAAAAAGCATACCGCCATAATTCCTATGTCATGCTTANAACATCGGAAGGACACTTGAAACACCTCAAACATTTTATTTGGAAGAAGAGGAATGGGTTAACAGGGTTATGAACCTCTTTCCATTTGAAAGAACCACTAAAAATTGAGTTTCAGAAGAGAACGCTCTCCTATACCTCTGTTAGGAGTGCTAGTGCTCCCCTATACACTCTTAGGGAGCATTATAATGCTCTGTCTGCCCTTTTTGAGGAGCATTTCTACTGTTGGGAGTGTTGGTGCCCCCCTATGCATTATTAGGGAGCATTATAGCGCTCTGATGCCCCTTTTGGGGGAGCGCTACCTATTCTGGGCAAAAATTGGTTTGTTGAGAAGAATGAGGAAAAGATCTCTTCAATCTTTGAAGGTAGTTGGATTCGAATCCTTGGTCAAGCCATGATATTAGGGAAGATCCCTAACTGAAGGAGGAAAATCCTCAAACTTACCCCAAAGATATCTCAAGTGGTTGGGCCTCTCTAAACCTATATAAGCAGGCCCTCTCATGGTGAAAAAGGGGAAGGATTGGAGGCATGAAACCTATGATCTCATAGGAAACACACAGTGAAGTAGAGGAGAATAATCAATGAATTTATTGTCATTTTGATCGCGGGTCTTTTGAGCAAGGGTTAGACAAGGAGGACTTGATGAAGCTGCTGCACTCACATCTACGGTCGTAAGTTTCCTTTGTTTTTGTTCTCATCAATATAATATGCTTGGCCTGTTTCTTTCTAGTTTGTTCTTAATCTCACATGAACTTGTCTCTAATAGATAGATCTATTTCAAACTAATATCAGTAGAGTAGGAAGTGGTTATACTTTTGTTTGTCTACAGGGCTTATCGAGGAGAGAAAGATTGGAGCTCAACTCGGACCGTGCAGGGACAAACACTGGTAAAAGGTACTTCTTTTCTCCTTCCTCCTCACACATTAGTTTATGTAGATCTAAAAGGAAGTTAGTGACCATGATAAGAATATTTTGTCTTAAGAGTTAAGAGTCTAGCTCTCAAGAGGAGATCTACCTGTCCGCGGGGAGATTTTCATTCAATAAAAATTGGCGACTCCACTGGGGATCGAATCAAAACTTTCAGTTTTGGTTTTCCTCACAGACCTTGTCTTAAACTTTATTGTTTTTAGAGCTTGTTCACCCCATATGTTTGATTTCATATGCTGATTGAATCCTTACCCCATCACATTCATCTTGATTGCCAAAGTTTGACTGAAATTTTGGGTTTTTGGACAATTTTGTGAGTTGTGGAATCTTGACGCTCCCCTACCTTGCTATTAGAGTGCTAGCGCTCCTCCTTGGTCTTATATAGAGCATTATAATTCTCTAGTGCCCCTTACACCAGAGCACCAGCCTCCCTTTGCAAAAAATCATTTCCATAATTGTCTTTTTTGAAGACTAATCTCTGTTTTTCACTTGTTGAGCTTCTTTGTGATTCAATGCTTCTTCCTATTGACCTTTGACATCCTTCCTTCTAAGGAAAAAGCACTTTGTTGTTCAGATTTGGTGGCCTTTTTACTTATTTTGAGTTTTTTCTGCTGTCAAGAACTTGGGACCAATCCACTGCTTTCTTCTCTCTTATCCGACTGAGCGGTAACTCAAGTGAAGGGCATCAGAAATCTGTGAATCATCTCATTTGGTTTTTGGAGGTCATTTTTCTTAAACATCTCTCTTTTGTGTGAATTGTTTGATTTTCTTTATTATCTTTTGTTTTCTCTTTGCTTCTTGTTTCAATCATAGAAAGAGGGTGTGTTGTTTGTGCGAAATATGATTATGCTTGTCTGAATCTCCTTGATCTAAAAGAGTAGTTGGCAGGAGAAGTTTTTGCATTGAATTAATCGTCATTCACATACAAATGAAAACGATACATATTAGTGATTGGTTTGCATATTAGAAGGCATTTCTGAAATATTTTAGCATTGCATCGAATTTGATTGAGAACCAATTGATTGAGGATATTTCATATTAGTGTCTGATAGTGAAAACGATTCTTTCTCTTTCCCTTAATTAAGCATTCATTGAAAAGAAACGATTGCTTATCATCTTTCATGCATTTTTTGGGAATTTGATTCATCGTTCCATCAGTTTCACTTTCATACACCCTTTGAGTAAAGAACAGCTGTAAAACAAATGCTAATTAAAAATTATCTAGAACACTCTTGTTTTTAGGATTTTCCACCAACAATAGACTAGGGTTAGCACTTTGTATTAGGCTGTGAGTACAACTCTCCAAAGTTTTGAAAACAAACATTAGTATCTTGAGATAGGGAGAGTAAAATCCAGTTGTCGTATTGGTTTTCTGGGATCCTCCTCTCACACAGGGGTTACACACGAGGTCGCAATCAGGCGAATTATGGAGATTATCCCTCCATGGTTCAACTGTTTGTAGTGGTCCGATCATATATTGGGGGTCACTTGAAGGTATACCCATGATTATGTGTGGGAGCCTCTCGAGTTGATTTTGGACTTGTTATCCTACCCATACGTTTCGAATCAGACTGTCGACTATACCCGCCCAGGGACTCACTACGAATTGGTGTCTTTAGTTGCCATAATATTTAGGTACTTACACAAGGTGATGGTGAAGGGAAGTCTCATTGTACCTGGAACAGACATTGGTCAAACTCACTCGGGCTCCTTGGAGGGTAAATCCACAATTACTGCGTGGAAGCTTGCACCAAGGTGAAAGTCCATTAAGAAGGTCGCCATTGTAACTATTCCACCATATCCTAGCCCCTTCTTGATTTGATCACGCGACGTTGGATTTCATCACCAACTAGTACGATCATCGAGAGAATTTTTGTTTGCTTGGTTGATTCCTAGATTTTATTAGCGCATGTTGTTTCTTTTTTATTAGTTGGCCCTAGTTTTTTAGTGTGTTCTGTTATTCTCCACAATTGAGCCTGTAGACGATAAAAGTTTCGCCGATCAAATAGGATGCAAGGGCTGCTTCCGGAAGGCTATCAACCCTTACCTCCTAACCCTCCAGAAGACAACTACCGTAGAGAGGTAGAAAATCAATCTGATGCTGGAAGTGTTATTTCTCCTCCGTTAGATAACTTAGAAGGCGCTTTGGTCATGGTTGAAAATCCCACTACATCTGTGTCGGTAACTCCTCTCGAACCACTTTTGGTTCGTTTAGACTCCCTTGGGAATGTCATAGACAAAGAGGTCCCACGATTACTGGAGAGGATTTTTACCGAAACATATATGGGATCCACAGAACCAATCTTTGGTGATGAGTATAGGACTCTTGTTCTTCCTAGCATAGAAGTAGATACCAATCCCACACCTACTCGTTCTGTATGGAGGACTTCATCAGGACACGATCTCTATGAACATTTCAAATCCATTCGACAACCCTTTCATCCTCATGACCCTCCTAGTGAAAAAGGACCATCCGGTCCAACCATGAATCACCCAGTCGATCAGGTTATTAACCCTACTGTTACACTAGCATGAGTCCATCCTAATGCTGGACTCATCACCTCTACTCATCCCTAAGGCACTTCAGTCTCTACCCCCGTTTCTACAAGCTTTTAATCTACAACTCCACATGTTCCACACGATCCTGCCAGGACATCTGCTCTCCCGAGAATGCAAACCCCTGCTAGCCCAAAAAAACCGGCTAGAGGGAAACCACCATCTAACGAAACTTTCCCTCCTGGAGGAATACCTTTCCATGGTGGGACTACCCTTCCCAGGGGACAACCCCCTTTTAATGCTTCTCCTGTAGGGAAACCTCCATTTTCCAGTCATACCCCGGTCATAAATCCACCGCTGGTAGGGGGGCAACCCTCATTTGCTGGAAACCCTTCACAATCCTGGGGAGTATCTTTAGGAGGCACTTTTACTCAACCCCACATTGGAGGGCACTCCTATAATAACCCACTAGGAGGAGTATCCAATCCTGTTCCTTCCAGAACATCTTATGCACAATCTTATCCGGGTGGCATCCCAAACATCACCTAGAGTTCTTCGGGACCACAGTCTTATCCTCCTCATGGGTCTAATGCGTATCCACCTCTAAGATCTACTCCTTACCATTCTCAAGGGAAAAATGTTTATCCTCCTCATTGGAAAATAAATCATCCGACCTATAATGCTCAGAACCCACCGGGTTATGCCAATGTTTCTCATCCACCATCGAATCCTTCTTATCCTGGACAACAACAACCATATATAGGAGGACCTACTAGTTACAACTATCCACCTAACCCAGTTTATGGTTCTACTGGTGTTCCTATGCCTCACCAATATCATCTGCAAGTTAACCGATAACTACCTTTCCTTGCGACTCTAGATCTCCCAGACTTGTCTCGGTTAACTAATGATCCTATTTTTCATTCACCGGTTTGGCCAGTCATTACAGCTAAACTTCCTTTTGATATTCCAAAATTTGATGGAAAATCTGGCGAAGATCCAAACAACCATGTGATGAATTTCCATTTGTGGTGTTCATCAAACTCCCTCATGGATGATTCTATATGTTTGCGTCTTTTCCAGCGAACACTTACAGGCTCGACAACAAAGTGGTATATTGAACCACCATGTTCTTCTTTTCATGATTTCAATTCCCTTGCCATGTCTTTCGTCACACACTTTCAACTGCCTATTCGCTATGATATGGGTACTGAACTCTTGAACTCCCGTCATCAAACTAACTCCGTGCATATCTATGACCATATTCATGAGTGGAGGCGATGATAAAGGATGATCAAGGCAATCATTCTTGACATATTATTGGTAGAATGGTTTACTGAATCACTTTTACCCCCGATCGCTTGCGATGTCACTATGGGTGGCGCGGTCACAGAGGAACAAGCCATCGCTCGGGCTTAGTATTTAGATTTGGTTTATTCCCAATATGGTACTTTGTATGATTTGCTTCTGAATGCTGCTCGAGCTAATACCGATCCATCTAAGCCGTCATTGTCATCTCATGCGGATGGTGTTATCGGTTCTGTCAAAACTCAATATTTTTCCCAATCAACCACATTCTCCTCTACCTCCCCCCAAACTTAGATCTCTGAGGTGAATGCAATTCAATCTTCCCCTTCACAACAATCTAGAGGTAAGAAGAAGACTAAAGAATAAATCAAAAAATAACAATGAACAACCAAAAAATCAAACACCTGCTACCGAAAAGAAACCACAACGGAAATTGAAATTCCCATGTATCATTTGTGGTGATGATCATTACACTCGAGACTGTCCACTTCGCAATGAAGTGGCCAAAATTTTCCAAGGAAATTCACAACCTGTTGTTCTTACTCATCCTTTTCCATAGCAGCAATCCATGGTTGCTGAAACTCCCTCTCCTGGGGGAAGTTCCAGCCATCCTAATGATGAGGCCTCATTGAGTGCACATATTTATATGTTTAATGGGAATAATTTGACCACTCGCTCTAAGACATACGACATGCCAGGTAACCCTGACAAAGGAAAAGACACTAACCGTACCGGTAATTTACCAGATCCATCATCATCCTTCGTTAGTCTCCCATCGGTTAATCCTCTGTCTGGACCACTTCAGATTGAGAAACCCATGTTTGACTCTATCTTACACCCTCCTAAGAGCACGATACGTAAAGCTACCTTTAATCCTAGTTCACGTGCCACCCAGAACTACAACATTGTTGAAGATTTGGCTCAAGCACCCTGTGCTATGTCTGTGTTAGAAGTTCTACAACACTGCCCTAGTCAACATAGAATGCTCTTAGATGATCTTGGCACTGTTGATCCCAATTCATCCAACCATATCATGTTTAACCTGGACAATTACGTGTCTTGACTCTCCCACCAACATGCTTTCCAATTTGATGTTGTTGTTCACAATCAACAAATCCACCGAACTATTCTGGATGAGGGAGCCTCGACTTGTGTCATGTCTTTCGCATGTTGGAAAGGTTTAAAATCACCAACACTCAACAAATCCCCAATGATGTTACACACCTTCGATGGGTGAGGTTTTCATCCCCATGGGCTTTTACAGTCCCTTCCCGTCCAATTGGGTGGAAAAATTGTTACTGTTGATGTTGAGGTGGTCGATGCTCCCCTCAATTACAACTTATTACTTGAAAGAAGTTGGTTTTATGCTATGACTATCGTTGCCTCGTCAGTTTTTTGATGTGTCCAATTTCCTCATCAGGGAAAAATTGTCACTGTTGATCAGTTGGATTTCTGCACGATCGATGCTCGTGCTCCCACTACCAACAATATTCCTTTCTTGGGAGACCACAAGATCACGTATGAAAGTATTGGTGTTGGCTTACTGAAAGATTCTAGCCTCATGGGTACCTTCCCTACACCACTTCCACCGACTACCCATCATATTTCCACTATCGATATGATTTCGACCGCGACTTATCAATCTTTGGAATCATATGACCCCTGGATTGTACCTTGTCCATTGGAATTCGATGCACTAGGTGACACCGTGCCACTTTGTCCAGCTGAAACATCATACATTTCTATCCCATCTTCTTCTCCCTTGTCGGATGACCAACATCTATTGGCACCTGACAGTTCCTCAATGCAATCATGGTTGAGTTCCTTGCCGTCTATGATCGATTACATTTCCCTAATTTTTCCCTCAGATGAATCTATTCCGAAAATTCTTCACATTGAAAAGTTACCTCGAGATAATAACCATCACTGATCCTCTTTTCTTCCCCCTCGTGAAGAAATTCGGGCAGATATATAGTTTATCTCCCCTCCTGACGACGATTTTCTATCGTCTCCCATGCTTTCGACTTCTGATGATTTGGATCCAGTAGTTGACATGGTGATTTATGGGGTAGTGTTTTTGGAGCCTGATCTTCTTACCCTTGTCATGACCCTCGACATGTGTTCCTTCCTGAGTGATTATCTTCCATGTAGCGAAGATCTCCTGGAAGCCATGACCGCGTTTTGTTCCTTGACATGGTATCCTTCCAAAGCGTTATTCTCTTGGAATCCATGATCAAGAAGCACCCACGAGCATAGTTTCTCTTCTCTGTAGCAAGATCGTTAAAAAATGAAATAGAGGCCCTGATGTTGTTGGGAAAAACACCCTACGGACTAGCAAACTAGGGTCAGACTTGCATGCAGATTTTGACCGAATAGAAACTACTTTTTTACCTACAAACCAAGATTTAAACCCCTTTTTCACAGTAAATGCATGGAAAAGGAACAACAGCCTTATTACCGACATTTGATGTAGATCCTCCGTTGCTCTTCGATTACTTGCTTGCATTGCTCCTTCCACAGATGATCTGCACTCAAGACAAACAACAACTATGCATGCATGCTACTTCTATACTCAAGGGTTAGAAATCAAGCATAAATTAAGCAAACCATAGACAATTAATGCATTGGGACAGGAAAAGTATTCTTTTTATTACTAAAAGTGAATCAACTTACAACAAAGTTGAGACCGGCCACCACTCCTTGAACCTGATCCTGGGCTACTCTTCTTATGTCCTTCAACTGCTTTGTGTTAAATCTCCTTTGGCATGAGGAAAGGCTAAAGGGTTGGGACAATGGATGATGTAAATGGGCAAAGTTTCTTCGCTATATTTTTTCCTCTTCCAAATGGTACCCCTACACCTTTTATAGGCTAGAAGGAGCTAGGGTTTTGGATGAACCCTCGGCCATGCATGGCCGAGAGTTTCAGTTAACTAACCCATAGATTTTTGTTCCATCAACAACTTTCCTTTTTTCATGCTTTGTTAGGTACACGCGTGCACTAATGGGTTAGGGAATGTGGGCCTTGACACAAGAGGATTTTCAAAGAGTTGTTTAGCAGAGTTTTGGCAAAGAAGGGATATGAATTAGCCTGATGCCAAGTAAGCATGTGTGGTGCAATTTAGGTTTATAACAGATGCCCCCTAATGTGTGAGGTCAGAAGAGCATCTGATGGATGAAATACATTACCAATATTTACTGATGCGCCGAATGATTGAGCCCAAGGATCATGGATCAAGAACGATTGAGCAAAATAACAAATGTCTCACCGAGGCGGGCATACCCATGCTCGGGATAAAATAGAACCATGGATACCAATCAAATACACTGTAGATCGATGTCAAATAACTATAAAGAGTACCCGCGAATAATACACAGCGGAGCTACATCTCGAAATTAGAAAGATATACATATAGAGTATCCATCTTCCAGAAGTTGATTCGGCCTGATGGCTGAACTTCAGAGCTCGATCAAAAACTTCAAAATCTTCTAAAACTCGGGTAGGAGTGTAATATGAGTGTATGAATGCACTACCTAGAGGTCTTCGATGGCTCATCGATTATGGACTTGATAATCTTGATGATCGGACTGAAGGCTTCAATGATTTCGAACAAGGACTTGATTGGACGTTCAGGATGGTCGGGTATGCGGACAAGAGACATATTGCAGAAGGGCCGACTCAGGCTTAGTGACAAACTTCTCTTGGACAATAGAACAACAAATGATAAGACTTAGGAAACATATATGTTAATCATAAGTCTACGAAGCAGGAGGCAATGCAAACTCTCCATATGTTTGGAAGAATAACCAAACGGTGGAGGACACAACTCTATATAGTGAGAAAAGATTCCTAAGGTCGTACTACATCCCATAGTCTGATGATCAAACAGATAGATGTGCTTTATCCAAGGGAGACTCATTATGCTACCAATAAAGAAAACACTTTTCCCATCCTCTTTTTGGGGTATATTTGATTTTTTTGTTCTTTTTGATAATTTTGGAAAAAGAATAAAGGAATATTACATTACAATGGAGGAACGAGTACTGAAAACATACAAGATCAAGGCACAAGGACAAGACTGATGTTCTGGTAAAATGATACTCGGGGAAAATCCTCCGGCGGCCAAAGGTATTAAGACGCAGAAGAAAATTGTCATAGGGTTGGTGGATAAGGTATGCAAATGCGGTTGATAGAACACACAATGGTAACGTCCTTAAATGTAAGTTTAACAAGCCTAGAGAAGGTAAGCTCGGTGGTTTTTCATATTTAGAGAGTCTGAAAAAACATAAAAGGAGACTTCGTTGGGGTACCATTTTCGACAACAGTCTAGTTGGTTCGAAAAAGGGATAAACTAGCACTGATTAGACGTCAATTCAAAACCATTTTAACAAGTGTGACAAGGACAAGATCACTCGGCTATTTTTTCACTTTTAAGGAGTCTGAAAAAAGCTTAACTATGGACTCCGTCAGGAATATTCTTATGGACCAATTTAACAAGTGTGAAAGAATAAGGTCACTCAGTGATCTTTTCAATTTTAGGGAGTTTGAAAAGAGATTAACTATGGACTCCGTGGGGGTTTCTTTTTCGTAATTTTAGTCCCTCAGGTCCAAAAAAGGAATAAAATTATACCTGAGAGTACTCTTCTAAAGAATGGGAATTCGATAGAGTATACCTTTGTTCGTACAGTTGACCGTCCGGACCAAAAAAGGGGTAAACTACCGCCGGACATATGTGACTTCAAATTTCAGTTTAATGAGCATGAAAGGTCACAAGATCGCTCGACAATCTTTTCATTTTTAGAGGGTCTGAAAAGGGCTTAAAAGGAGACCCGTTATTTTTGGGAGTCCTGAGGGTAAGACAAAGAGTGAAAAAGACTAATGCAAATGAGGCTCAAACTCATATTCAGGAAAAACTGTATGGACCCCCGAGCCTACAGTGTTTTTAGAAATGACATGGACACCATAATGCAACCAGGACCTACCTAGGGAATCCATGTTCTGGTAAGCTCTACCACCAAGTTGTGATACTTCTAGAGCAGATATGATGGTTTTTTGTCACAACCTGATGGGATCGATCCTATAGCAAAAGAAAAAGACAACGAGATGCCAAAGTTGGGGTGGTAACCTAACCTATATGCTCAAGTTGATTTTTGAATTTTTTTTTTTTATATGGACCGTCAATATTTTCTCAAAACTCAAAAAAAATGTCCCAATACTTGATCAAATCCCTTCCATATAACTCGTGGATCACTCTAAATGGTTTTTAGTATAAAGAAACTGATAAGGGAGGCCAAAAAAGTGACAAAAAGAGGCCAAAAAGTCTATAAATAGAAGCTAACAGCTCATTTTCACCATTGTTGATTTGGAAATTGACTCTGGAGCCAAAAGACCCCCTTTGCCAAAAATAGTGATTCTGGGAGCTACAATGGACGAAACGAACTTCTGCTTGGACCAAGTAAGTACAAGATCCCTTATCTAGCTATTCAATACTTTGATTTAGTTATTTGGTTTAATTTTTGGGTGGGCGTCGACCTTAAAAAGGTCGGCCCTAGGTACACGCGGGTTGTCTCTGGACAGGCCGCGTGTACACTCGGGCAGAGTAAAGTCTGCCCGCGTGTACACGCAACTGTCACCTCTACAGCCTGCGTGTACCCCCCTTTTATGATGAAAAAGCAAACTAAAAGGAAGTATTGACCCTCCTTTACCTTGTTGTGTTGGCAAGATGTATGTCCAGTGGAGGGAAAGGGAGCATGATGCAATCAGTGAGTTGGTTGCTGTAGATCCGAATGTTGTGGCCGTGTTAATGCAATGCGGTTTAATCAAATTCTTTCTATGTCCATTTATGCACACACAACAAAGGATACCGAATGCCTTGATTGAATAATGGCATCCTAATGCAGAGGCATTTAAGCTAGAGGGGCAATCACTGGTGCCCACCACTGAGGATATTTACTTTTTGATTGGCCTCTCAAGGAGAGGGGAACCAGTCAACTTCCAAACGTTTCCTACGGGGCCGAGTAAGATCTCGAAATTAATAGTTGAGCATTGTGAGGTTGGGACTGACCGTGTGGGCTCCCAGGTACCCATCAACAAGATTACTAACTTAGCGCTACAGACTATCTTGTTACTGATTGGATGGATTATCGGCTCAACAGCCATGCATCAGGCTTCGCGTGCACAGATGAACTCTGCCATCCAGTGCATGAATGGACAAATTTTTGACTGGAGTACCACACTGCTTGAGTGCATGAAGAGGCAATTGACAGATTGCCAACAACGGACACAGAGGAACTTCGGGTTCGGGACCATCTTGTGTTCGTTCTTTTTTGAGAGAGTTCTGAGTTTCAGTCCTTGGGTTGTAGTACGAGTACATCAGGCCTCTTTCCCTGGAGTGTGTAGATGGGCAGTGTTACTTCCGCAACAGGGTGGTGGAAGGACCTTTGAGTCCTTCGACGATGATTTCTTTGCTTGGCTATCACAACAGATCCTTGTTATCGAGGACTACTCGTATGCAGGGATAAATTTCTCTAGAGATCTTGAGATACTCGTGCCTCCTGGTGAGGAGCGAGGGGAGATGGGCAAGTCTCCACCTTTGTAGTTTTTTGTTTGCATATGTAATTTTTATGTCTTTTTGTTATATATATATATATAATTTGTTTGTATGACAGAGTATTTGATGGGTAAACGTTTGTTGCATGTAGATGTGGGACTCGTGCGACCTGCCGATTATGCACGGAACAGGTGTCGTCCACGGCCAGAAGCCACGGTTGTCGCTACTGGGGGAGCAACAGTATCAGGGAACCTCCCAGCCGAAGAGGCCAAGAGGGTCCTTAGGCGAATTGAGCAGAACTTCACTGTGCTCACTCGCACAATCCCGATAGCAGAGATAGAGGACTTGCCACCATCCATGCAGCCTCATGTTGTGGGGGCACCTCGGACATGGGTCCGATTGTTTAGGCGTTTAGCCCGTGCTGTGGATGATTATAACAGGGCCCATAGGCCCTGAACAGACTT
>SNQJ01S0189268.1:0-15926 GCA_010110895.2 Picea sitchensis | reverse complement strand
TAAGTGTTTAAGTTTGGTAACAACTAATTCACCCCCCCCTCTCAGTTGTTCAAAAATTGGTATCAGAGTCGGCTCCCTTTTATGTAAGGGTTGATCCTAGAGCTTAAACATGTCAAGCCATGAAGGAACTTCAACCAATAGGGACCCTCTGTTCAATGGAACAAACTTTGCCTTCTGGAAAGTTAGAATGAGAACCTACATAATGGCTTTAGGTGCTGATGTCTGGGATGTGGTAGAGACTGGTTATGTAAAGCTAGTTATACTAGATAATAAGGATGACAAACTATAATTTAGCTTCAACGCTTAGGCTATGAATGCTATCTTGAGTGGGCTTGCAGAACCAGAATTTGTAAAATTTATGCACTTAGAAACTGCCAAAGAAATGTCGGGAAAACTCATTAGCAGTTATGAAGGTAATGAGAAGGTAAAGGATGCCAAGATTCAAACCTACAAAGTACAATTTAAACAACTAAAGATGAAAGAGGATGAAATTGTTGGTAAGTACTTTCTGAGAGTTGAAGAACTGGTAAATGCAATGAAAGCACTTGGTGAAAAAATTGAGGATCCATCCTCACTTCAGAAAATTTTGAGATCTCTACCAGATAGGTTCAACCCGAAGGTCTCTTCTATAGAAGAAATTAATGATCTAAAATCCTTAGCATTAGATCAACTTCTAGGAATATTGACTGCATATGAAATGAGAATAGTTATAGATAAACCCACCTCCAGAGAAGCATCATTTAAGGAAGACAAGAATGAGGATTCTGAGCCTGATGAAACTGAAGAAAAATTTGTGAGAAGACTGAAGAAGGGATCAGGAAAATACAAAGGAAAAATGCCTTTCAAATGTTTCAACTGTGGTAAGATAGGTAATTTTTCAAATAAATGTCCTCACAAAAGAAAGGTTCAGACATATGATGATGAGGAGAATCGCAAACATAGAAGTTTCTTTAAAGAGAATAATTTTAAGAAGAAAAGTCTTTGTGTAAACAATGATGATGATCCTTTAGATGATGAAGACGGTGACTCTTACATTGAAGATAAACTAAATGAATTCATGTTAATGGACAAAGAGGATTATGATAATAACAACACAGGAAGTAATGCTAATGAAGAAGAAGCTGTGGTTGATCTGGAAGGTGAATTGATCAGTGCACTGGAAGAGATTGACAGACTCATAATTAAGAAGAGAAAACTAAAACGATTGTTGTTACAGTTCATGAAAGGTAGTAAATAACTTGATGAATACTTTGCCCTACTAAAAGTGGAATTAGAAGAGGCAAAGAAAATCGAATAAATTCTGAAACAACAATTATCAAAAAAGAAGGCAATATGTGAAGCTCTGGACGAAGAAGTAGTGAAAACTAGGAAAGAGTTGGAGAAGTTTCAAGCCTTGTATCATCAAAGTCTGTCAAGTATCAAAGCCTCAGAAGGATTGGTTACCATTCTGAATCAGCAAAGGAACCCAAAGATGAAAACAGGTATGGGTTATGAAGAGGGTTCAAGCAGTGGTCATCCAAGTAACAATGAACCCATCAAGTTTGTCAAATCTACCACCTATGACAACAAAAAACCTGCACAAACAAAAGAAGATAATCAGTTTCCTAGGAGGAGTGACGAAAGAGGTACCAGAACTGAAACTATAGATCAGAGAAATAATGTACTCCCTGCTCAAAGAAATCATCAGCATGGAAGAAATCGACCTTCTCAAAGAAGACAACCATTTTCCAGGTACAAAGGATTTTTCTATGGATATTATTTTTTTTGTTCTAACTTTGGTCACAAAGCTGTAAACTGTTCTTTAAGATTTAGATATGAGCAATCAAACCATTCAAGGAATAGATATCTAGCACAACAAAGAATGAGATAGACAAATAACAAGCAATCACAGACTGCAAACAATGTGATGGATGGAAAAAGGACACAAGTTAAGCATGATAATTATTATGATCCTTTACTCAATGAACTAGAATGTTACACCTTCCATAATTTTGGACATAAAGCTGCAGATTGTCGCTTAAGGAACTACGAACCAGATTTGAACCCTTCTGCCAAAAAAGTCAAAGTTTGGAAGTTGAAAGAAAATGACAAGTGTGGACTAGTGTTGTCAGCTCAAAGACAAAAGAACCCTTAGTATATTGACAGTGGTTGCTCCAAACATATGACAGGAGACAAAGGTAAGTTTCTATCTCTAAGTGAAAGCAAGTCAGGAAATGTAACGTTTGGAAATGATGCTCCAGGCAAAATCAAGGGTAAAGGGATGGTGAGTTTAAGTAATGGAAAAGGAAAAGCCCAGGATGTTCTGCTTGTAGATGGGATGAAACAAAATCTTCTCAGTGTAAGTCAAATGTGTGAGAGGATATGAAGTGGTGTTCACTTCCAAGGACTGCAAGATAAAGTCTGTAAACTCAAGACAAGTGGTGGCTAAACGCATAAGGACAGAAAATAATGTATATGTGCTGAAAGAAGATAGAGAAGAGTGTCATCTAAGAAAACATGATGAGAGTTGGTTATGGCATGNGGACACAGTTTGAATCCAAGAGCTCTACTTCAATAGAGAAACCACTTCAACTAGTTCATATGGATTTATGTGGACCATCAAGACATGAAGGCACAGGGAAATAAAACTACTTCATGCTAATCATTGATGATTACTCCAGACTTACTTGGGTTGCCTTTCTCAAGGAAAAAGATGAAGCATTTGAGAAATTTAAGATATTTAAGGCTATAACTGAGAATCAAACAGGCAAGAAGTTAAAAGCAGTAAGTTCAGAAAGAGGAGGCTAATTTATGTCAAGTGAGTTCAAGGAATTCTGTGATAAACATGGGATCAAGAGAGAATACACAATCTGAAGAAATTCACAACAAAATGGAGTAGTTGAGAGGAAAAACAGAACAGTGCAGCAAATGGCCAGGTCAATGATGAATGAGAAGAACATTGGTCAAACATATTGGGTAGAAGAAATATACACAACATTCCACATTCTTAAGAAAGCACACCTCATACCACACACTGACAAGACACCTTATGAACTGTGGTATGGGAGACCTGCTTCAATCAAACACTTCAAAGTCTTTGGAAGTAAGTGTTACATAAAGAATAATGATGAGAACCTTAGCAAGTATGATGAGAGAGTTGATGAAGGCATCTTGTTAGGGTATGATACAAACAGTAAAGGATACAGATGTTATAATAAGAGGTTGCATAGATAGGTTGACTGTATTGACATAAAATTTGATGAAGGAATCCCAATAAGAGAGGTGAACAATTCTGAATCAACAACAATGGATATAGATGAATTTGAAGAAGAACAGTTCCAAGAATTAGAACAAGAATACTCTAATCCATATGAAGATGCAAATATTCAGACAGACTCAAATCAGCAGACAACATCAAATTCTTCCTCCAAAATCACTCAAACGAATCATCCTGCAAGTCAGATAATTGGTGAAAAAGACAAGGGTCTACAAACCAAGAGAAAGATAATCAAAAACATTGAACAATCACATATAGCTTTCATATCCATGCTGGAACCCAAGAATTTCAATGAAGCTAGCAAAGATGACCATTGGGTTAAAGCCATGAATGATGAACTTGACCAGATTGAGAAAAACAATATGTGGGATTTGGTTCCTAGACCTGAAGGTAAAAATATCATTGGTTCCAAATGGATCTTTAAGAACAAAATGAATGAGAAGGGACAAGTTGTTGGGAAAAAAGAAAGATTGGTCTGTAAGGGATATGCTCAAATAGAAGGAATGAATTTTGATGAAACATTTGCGGCAGTAGCAAGACTAGAAGCGATCAGAATATTTCTTTCCTATGCTTGTCATAAAAGGTTTAAAGTCTATCAAATGGATGTCAAGTCATCTTTTCTAAATGGAGATTTAAAAGAAGAAGTATATATGGAACAACTAGAGGGTTTCGAATTGTCTAATAACCCTGACCTTGTATGCAAACTAAATAAATATTTATATGGGTTAAAATAAGCCCCTCGTGTCTGGTATTACAGACTGGATATGTATCTCCAAGACAAAGGATTCAAGAGAGGAACAACTGATAGCAATCTATATATCAAAACAGAGGGTAATGATTTGCTCATTGTGTTGGTCTATGTAGATGACATCATCTTCGGATGTAAGAAGGATTCATTGGTACAATGGTTTTCTTCTGCCATGAAGTCTGAGTTTGAAATGTCTATGATAGGTGAACTATCATTTTTTCTTGGTATGCAAATTACTCAGAGGTCTGAAGGAATGTTCATTTCTCAAGAAAAATACCTAAGAGAAATGTTGAAAAGGTTTCAAATGGAAGATTCTAAACCTGTGGACACACCTATGGTTACTGGATGCAAATTAAGAAAGGAATATGACTCACCTGATGTTGATCAAAGTTCATATAGGTCAATGATAGGCAACATGTTGCACATCACAACATCTCATCTAGACATAATGCATGCTTTTGGAATGGTAGGAAGATATCAGTCTACACCTAAACAGATTCATTTGCTAGTTCTCAAAAGGATATTCAGATCTTTGAAAGAAACAATGAACTATGGCCTATGGTATCCTAAGAATCAGAATTTTCAATTATCAGTCTACTCAAATGTTGATTGGGCTAACTGCATGGATGAAAGGAAAAGCATGAGTGGAGGTGTGTTCTTCTTAGGAGATTCTCTACTAGCGTGGTTGATCAAAAAGAAAGGTTCCATTTCTTTATCAACTACAGAGGTAGAATACATTATTGTTGCTCCTTGTTGCACTCAGGTATTATGGATGATTCAGACACTTGCAGACTTGGAGGTCAAATATATTGCATCGATCCCAATTCATTGTGATAACACTAGTGCCATATGTGTGTCCAAGAATCCTATATTTCACTCCAAGACCAAGCATATTCCCATAAAATACCATTTTCTGAGAGAGAAGGTCACCAATCAAATGGTTTAGGTTCATTACATTCCAACCATAGAACAAATTGTAGATATATTTACTAAACCCCTACCCAAAACACCATTTTAATATCTCCATCGGAAGTTGGGTGTCATCCCGTCTCACACCTAAGAGAGTCCATCCTGTTAGGGGGAGTATGTGTTGTTTGAATATCTGATACCTCCGACGAGTTCTACAACAGCTCAGGGGGGAGCATGTTTTCTTTGACATTGATGTCAAAGGGGGAGAAAAAGAGTGGTCCAGACCAGATGCTATAGCTAGAGGTCCAAACAAATTAGTGCATCCATTCAGGGTTGCCATCAATGCCAAAGAGGGATACAATTGGGAGTGAGCTTGTCATTGATGGAAAGAACAATGATGGATAGAACAATGATGGAAAACAGGCTCGGAAGACATAGTAAGTCCAAACAGGAGGAGTGCACAGATGAAGGACAGATCTCAAGCGTTAGATCTGAGCGTGGGGTCCGACCATCCTTGGATCTGAGAGAACCTGGACATTCTTTTAAGTGAAAGGAGAAGCGGGTTTACAAAATCCCAAAAGCAGGAGGACTGTCCATCTTCGGGAAAGACATGTGGTCAAAGATCAACATTTTTCTGACTGGAAAGTCAAAGAAAAGAGGTTCTCTAACCTCTCGAACTCGCGATATGCGATATTGTGAAATGATCCAGGCCATTGAAGCCATGGGACACATGGCAAGCGATTACGACAAGAGTGGAATATCGATGTTTCGCACATTGGGAAATCCAAAGACAGGAGGTTCTCTAACTCCTTGAAATCATGATATGCGATGTCCTGAAATGATATGGACCATTGGATCGAGGTATGCTATGGAGCATTGGATGCACAGGATGCATGGCAAGCGATTATGATGAGAGTGGAATATCGGTGTTTCGCACATCGAGAAATCCAAAGACAGGAGGTTCTCTAACTCCTTGAAATCACGATATGTGATATCCAAAAATGATCTGGACCATTGGATCGAGGTAGGTTATGGAGCGTTGGATGAACAAGACACGTGGTGAGTGGAATATTGTCATATCGGGGATCGCGACTTGGAGTGTCGAGACACATCATGTGCTCTAACTCTTTGAACTCGCGATATGCAAAGTGAAGATATAATCCTAGTCGTTGGATCAAGGATGAATCCATGCTGTCAGATCCAAGAGGTGAACGTGGCAGCCACACGGTTCATGCCATGTCGGCGAGTGGTCATAGGTTGTGGTGTTGTGAGGTGATAGGGGAAGAAGAGAGACTTGGTGGAATACACTTGTCACAAGCAGGCGAAGGCAGTAAATGGAGGAAGCAGTAAGAGGTTTATGGAGGGGCCCATACAAAACCAATCCATTCTAGACACCCCCCCCCCATCCCATTAAAGACAGAAAGGTGGAGGGGGTTCGGAATTGAAACTCAGCCACACAACTAGGCTCTTAAATCATGACCATCCAAACATGCGTGCTCCATTTCGGACCCCCCCCCCCCACATTAAAGGCAGAATGAAAAGGGCGGTCCGAAATTGAATCTTGACCGGTGATATCATCGCGCGAATACTGGCCTTCTAGATCAGCCCGCTATTTAACGAAATGTGCATTTTTTCGAAATAGGTGAATATGTGATAACAGACAGAGAAGACGTAGAGTACAAAGACATCTGCCAGTGGATCAAATCATGTAACTGTAGCAGAAAGGATTAGCTCAACATATGGAAGAGAATTCGAAGAGTCTCATCTACCAGAGAGGCTAAGAAATCTTAGCATAATTCCTAGTGATGATGATCGCAGGTGGATAACCGCTAGAGTAGCTAAAGAAGAGTGAGGAAGGACATGCAGAACGATTTCACAGGGGGCATAAAAGAAAAACGTAGAACAGAGAAAAAGTGTTGTTGTTGTGAAGGGGAGGGATGCATGCGTGGAGAAACACTATGTGCAGGAGAGGAAGCACAGAAGAACAAGAGGAAATTGAGTCGTGCATGCTGAGACAGATGAGAAGAATAGAAATTTGAAAAGGAGACTGAGCAAAGAAGCATGGAAGAACAGTGATAAGCCTGGTAATATCATGACATCTATTGAATCACTGTAAGAATTTCATAGAGACCAAAGTTTAAAATTCAGGGTGGTTGGGAGGTGCTAGGGAGGAGCGTTGTCCTCATAATTTCAAGTAGGTTCTTGAACGCAGGGAGTTGTAGATTCCATCTGGTTGCATCCAGAGAAACTAGGGTGGCAGGTTAGTGCAAGGGAGAACATTGGTTCTCTGATATACAGGTCAGTGCCTGTATAGCTGGAAGTTGATGCTTCCATCCAGTTGGTGCTAGAGCAGTGAGGGAGTTGGTGCTTCCTTCTAGTGGGTGCTAGAGAAAACATGGAGTTGGTGCTCTCAGCATGTTGAAGCTTGAAAAACAGAGGTTGTAGCCTCACAATTAGTTGGAGCTCATATGTATGATAATGTATAGAATTTAAAGAATACTTATCATATAAAGAAGAAGAGGTTTTTACCCTTTATGGGTTTCCTCAGGAAATATCTGTCTCTATGTATTTCATGTATGTGAATGATGTTGAATGTTCTATTGTTTACTTCCCTTCACTATTGTAATCATCATTGAGAGTTTTGTAATGAGTTTGAAAATAAGCATAAGTGTTTAAGATTGGTAACAACTGATTCACCCCCCCTCTCAGTTGTTCAACAGACTCGTTTCTCTTGATTCCATATTCTAGTCTCTTTACCTTCTTTGTGAACCAAAGTTGGATTTGGAAGCACACCAAAGAAGCCAATGACACATTCCAAGGAGGGGCTTTGGAGACCATTTTCCTTCAACAAGCTCATCCATCAAGTATTGTTTCTTTACCTTTTTATTAGGTTAATGAGTAATTTCACATTATTTACTTCCTTGTTCATATTAAATAAGATATATTTTATGCATTTGGATTTTACTTCTTGTATGACCTAGTTTTTAATGAATGCAAACATATCTAAGGTTTTACTTCTAGGTACTTTAAACATTTGTCTATTTTTTGTTCCATAACCATCGATTTAAAGGGTTTTTTCTCACCCTTGTGACAAATACCCACAACATATTAGCAACATCATTGGGGAGTTGATGTTGATCTTCTTCCCTCTTGTGGGTGTGCTTGTGAATCTCATTACTTTGCATTCATAATGTCTAAACTTGAAGTTGTTTTATGTTTATGTCGTTCACTATTTTATACAAGTTCTTTGGTTGGAAACCTTATTTCAACCTTAGTTGTGGCTTAACAACTTCACCTCTCAATTTAAGGTACAACATAACTTTTGGCCATTTTTTGCACTTTTCCAATGCAATTTTGGCCCTATTTTCCGCACTAAATCGATGCAACTTTTGCCAAATTTTCTACACTAGTTCAATGTAGGATTTTGTCATTTTTTGGCACTAATCTAATGCACTTTTGGCCATTTTTTCTACACTATTCTCAAATTTCTTTTTTTTTTCAGTTTACTAGGTCTATCATAGTTTAAAATCCCCCTTGTAGAGTTGTTTTGGGTTGATAGGTGGTTGGTGTTGTATCGTAAGGAATTTTTGTAGAAACAATGTAGGTAGAGAAGAGACCCCTTAGGGTTCCTAGTATCTTCCACTTTTAGAGTTTCTATTTGATGCATTTCATCTTTCTTATTCGGTGTAGATATTTTAGAACCTTTTATTACTTTAGTAGTTACTTGAATTTTCTTGAAATCAAAGAAAAATTGGGTGAATAAAAGATTCATCTTTGCTTAATTAGTTAGATAAAAGATTAATTAGTTAGAGAAAAGAAAACCTCTTGTTTCTAGTATTTGACTTATTCATTTTAGCTTTTCATTTTGAAATCATGTAGTTATCTAAATCCTAGTCCAGAGTTATGCTGAAATAGGGTTTTTCTTAATGATTCAAATTGAATAATATTCATTTATAATTAGGAGGATCATTTGGATAAAGAAGAATTACACTTTTCTTTATTATATGTCTTCCTTTGAACTATAATTTCAATTTAAAATATCTTTAATTGAAAGCATTTTTGTTTCAAGAATATTTCATTTTGAAGTTGGTTACACCACAATTATACACATGTCACTCCATAGTTAAATTCTCAGTTCATAAATCCAAGTTCAACCTAAAATCTATTGGGTTGTTATATTCTTTGCAGTGAAGATCAAAGTCGAGGTAGATCAACAACAAGTCAAAGGTTGAGGTTAGTTGATCGAGTAAATTCGAAGTCGAAGGTCAAGGTAGTTCGACATGGTAAAGGCATCGACAACAAGTCGAAGAGGTCAACCAACATGAGTTCGATAGGCGGACGGGTGTAAACCGACTGAAGAACGAATGAAGTTCGACTAGTAGTCGACTGGTAATACGACTTGGAGTTGACTGTAACAGAATCCTAAGATTTGT
This sequence comes from Picea sitchensis, assembly GCA_010110895.2. Taxonomy (NCBI): domain Eukaryota; kingdom Viridiplantae; phylum Streptophyta; class Pinopsida; order Pinales; family Pinaceae; genus Picea; species Picea sitchensis. Next base: position 6,580 of record SNQJ01S0189268.1, on the reverse strand, counting down.
GATATTTGTAGCCAATCATCTATATGGATATGTAACCATTTTTGGGTGCCAAGTATTTAGGTTTTTTCATGTTGTAAATCCTATAAAGAGGCGTGTTGTAAGGTCATAAATTCTAATGAATGAATCAATGTCTTTAGAGAAATATTTATATGTAGGTTGTTGGTCATGCAGATGTAATCCAGATTGGCTACAGGGTTGTTCTTGCGAAAGGAAGAGGGTATGATGTCGATTTTGTATTAGGTGTGGACCAAAGTTATACATGTAACCTTTTATTCATATTGAATAAGACAACAAGAGATAATAACACTCAAGGAATGTTGGTTTTCCTGATTTGGGTTTCCAGGGTAAAATCTTTGTGTATTTTCTCAATATCTGATTCTATAATTTCAACTTTCTTGTGCTTGCATCTTGACGGTTAGGGGAAGATAATTTCAAAAATTTGGTTCTTGGATTTTTGGGTGGATGTATAAAACTTGTTTCCTGGTTATTTGCATCAAATTCACATGTTAACTCACTATATTCCCTTTTTCCCTGACATCTCCATTTGTCCTACAACTACAAATTATTTTGACATCTATATTTGTCTTGCAACTACAGGTTATTTTGATAAGAATATATATTCTTTTTACTATATGATATTTATTTTTGTGACCACACTACTTGTAATCCTCCTTCTCGTAACCTAGTTTTGTGAAGGAAGGGAAGAAGAAAATGTGTTCCTCTTTGTTGATGACATACCCTTATCAATCTTTGTCCTTGAAAGATGAGAAGAGAAAAAATGATTCTTCTTTACTAGTGATATACCTTCATTAATATGTTTCTATGGAGGATGAGAAGAAGAAACATTGTTCGTCTTTACTTGTGACATACCCTCATCAATATGCGACAAAGATGTCCTTGTACTAGTTCTTTTACTTCTTGAAACTGAACCTGGTTGAAACCCTTTCTACTGAAGAAATAAATCCCAAGTAAACTCATAATGAATTAACTCGGCCATCACTATAAGTTTAATCAGACCATAGTGATATGGGTTGTGTTCCTTGTTTTCTTTATGTTTTTGTACATACACAGGAATTTTTGTAAGGCTCATCCATAAAAAGTAGGGCAAATTAACCAATTTTCCATATTTTAGATGAAACAATAGTTGAATATGATAAATGAACAACAAAATGAAGTGGCCCTCACATGTAAACTTTTGTATGAATAATATTACCTCTTTCCAAGGATTTAGTATTGATTCTCAGGACACCAGTCATGGGTTTTTTCATTACGGTGCATGAATTATTTCCAGGCGGAACGATTACACATTATTTTTTTTGAACCAACATTATCTGGCTTGGGACAATCCTATAACCACTACAATATAAGCTTATGACACCGAAATAATTAACCCTCAAAAATTCACATTGGCTCTATAATTTTTTTTTTGCAAATTCTATTGTAACTCAGTCGTTATGGCCTTAAAATTTTTGAAAGAAACCAATCCATCCTACCTGTCAAAAATTTCTCTGGCCTCTAGGTATGCTTCCAATAACAATGTATTATGGTTCATCATGATCAAATTCTCCTCCCATAGCTTCAATTATTTTATCAACAATGCGAGGAAAGATGGAAGTTTCTCCAAATGAAATCACCAGACTATTAGCTAGGGTTTGAAGGAAATGTTGAATGGTGAAAAAACATTAGAATGCATAGAGTAAATTTGAATTTTGAAAATGGGTCATAAATCATTTAATGGACAATGATGTAACAATCACCCATTTTTCTACCCATTTCATCACCCAATTCATGTAATCATGAATGAATTTATGAAAATGTGATGCAAGTTCATAATACATGATAGGTAACAACTCATTCATGGTGGATAAGGTATGGTGTATCAACTTTGGATAATAAAATTGTTGTTTTGTTTTAAAAAGTTGAGATGTGTTGGAGTAGGCTATTTTGGAAAAATGCACAACATTTTTGGAAAACAGTTAAGAAAGGGACCACAAATGGAGCATGCGCCAGAAGATAAGGAAAAGCATCACGTCGAGTAATAAGGAAAAGTCGCACAAGGAAGAGGAAATTCAAAGGAAGAAAGAAGAACAGTGCGACGAGGAAAGGGTTGGATCATGGACTAGTTGCACGTAGGAGGTTGTAAAGTGGAAAAACCTAATACACCTAGGGTTAGGGTTTTGGGTCTTTGTTGTAAGGGTTTTTACCCATTTTGGTAGTATAAATAGGCATAGTAAGATCTGAGGATATCATCTTTTATAGTAGGTTTTGGTGAGTTTTGAGTTGCATATACACGTTTTGAGAGCTGTGGAGCTATTATTGAGTTAGTTTTGGAGACGATTTGATTCTTGAGTTGTAACTGAGGGTCAAGTCGCAAGTTGTGGAGCTTGGTGCGACACTGGTCAGTCTAACCATTGTTAAACGTATGATGGAATGCACGTAGTGCAATATATTGAGGAAGATGAATAAAGAAGCATAGAATGCCAAATATTTTTGGATGTAGCCCATGGGGGTGAACCATGGTGAAATATTGTGTCCATGTGTGGAATGTTGATCTTATGTCTTTTATAATGAATAAATGGATGAATGAATGAATCTGTTAGAGTTATAATGCAATGTGCACTAGATCAATGTGTTATTTTATAACAGAATGAATGTTTATGAATGATGATGGTTACAGAATGGTAGATTTGACGAAGTTGAAGTATAATTATGTCTAACATACCCATGAGCATCATCCCTTCCACAATTGCATACATCTAGGTCATGCAATCACCCATAATCCATCTCGGGTGAGACTGCATTGTACACTCTATGTTCAGTGTTGTCTTTTGGTCTCCATAAGGGTCGATGGTTTCTAGGGGTTTGTTGGAGAACTAAGATAGAACCTGGGTCAGCCCATACATCTAACAAATGGTTCTGTTGTCATTTCGAACTCAGAAGATTAGATTGGAGGGGATTTGATGAAGAAGAGCACAGTGGTAGAAGGGGATGTTTAGGCCATCGAATCCAACTAAGCAGGAGATTGAAAGATGGTTGGAGACAAAACAACTCAAGTTTACGCAGAAAGACAATAGAAGCTCCAGGTATATACTGCACCAGTATTTGAAGAGGTATGTGTTTGCTGATTTTCATGAGGCATATTTCTGTTATTTTCCAGAGTTGCTACATGAGTGGATATTGAGGTTGAAGGATACTCATCCAAATAATTGGATAAGGCTAGTAGAGTGGACTCCTAAGAATATTGCGTGGTTGGAAAGAGTCAATAATAAATTCACGCACACAGTTGGATTTTGGTTAGATAATAATGTTCTAGGATTTATTAATGAGTTTGAAGTAGATACTACGAGTTCCTACACTACTACAAAGTAGGAGTTTCTGAAGGGACCAGGAGGAAGGTACATTCGATCACTTTACACATCGATCAAGATTTTATTCCATGATAAAGGAGTGATGATAATGGAGTCAAGCAACTAAATCCCTCTGCGCACATGGGGGAACTGGGCGAAGCACTAAAGAATATATGAGATATGGAGAAGGCTCTGGAGAGAGGCCAGAAGAAGGAAGTAATGGACCCCATCATGATGGATGAGGAACAGAACAAGAATACAATGGACATACCAGGAGTGACACATAATGGAAGACCCTACTAATATAATATCAATAGGAAAAAAAGGGAAGTAGTCGAGCGGGAGGGCTTGGACAGTGATGAGGAGGAGGTAGAGGATCTCTGTGTGATGAGGCAGATTGAGAAAATCAGGCGCACCACATATGAGAGGAAAAATAGAGGAAGGGTCGGGCGTAGAAGAAGACTCTCCATTCCAGATCTGAATTAGTGTGGAACCCACAACCCCATGTGTGACTAATACATCTGAAGAAGAAGAATCATTTAGACAATAAGTGATTAGTGGTAGAAGGCTTTTAGTAGGATGAGGATGCAGTGGAAGTTCAAGAAGAAGTATAATTTCAGCTATAAGTAGTCAAGTATCTACATCGCACGGAGGTGGTAGTGAAACGAACTTCACAATGGCAGGAGTAGATCCAACTATTCAGTTACCAGAGTTTTGTTGATAAGGCTTGGAGGACCTATAGAATAATTTGTTTATTTGTGACAATATTTGGGTAGATAAGCAAATTACAGATGAAGATACAAAATTCATGTAGTTGGCGATCACATTCAGAGACCACGCACTAGACTGGTATATGGGCCTCGTAGTAAACAGTCCACAAGGAGCACCTACAACTGTCACATATGTGAAGAATGCATTGATCAATGAATTTCAGCGCCCTAGTTCAAAGGATCAGTTCATGAATGATATGATAGAGATAAAATAGAAGCCAGGTGAGTCAGTTTGGGAGGTTGATCAGAAGTTCAAGAGACTAAAAGTTAAGTTTAAGTATACTATCATAGATATGTAGCATAGACACTTATTTTTTAATTCATTATTGGTACATTTGAAGTATCCATTAAGGCAACAGAAGTTCCAAACCTAGGTTGAGGCCTTGAAATTTGAGAAAAATCAATATAATCATACAGATCCAACTGTGGAAGAGCTGAGAGAAGATATGAAGAACCTAATATTTCAGTTGAATTAGAATAAGGGAAAGTAAAAGAGGGAAGATGTTTGGTGCACATTATGCAGAACAAAAGGACATCATAATAATGAGTGCCCAACCTTTGTGCAATAATTGGGGACAAGAATGTTAAATCCTTTACCTGCAAGAAGACCATGGTGTGAGATATGTAGAACACATGGACATGATCATTATCATTGTTCCATGATGCAAAAGTATCAAATGGTTCCCAAGACTACATTTTATAATTTTTGCAAGTCATTTGGACATGAAGACAAGGATTGTAGAACCTTGGAAATAATGAAGGAGAGGACATCAGATACTTATAGGGTGCATGTTGAACTAATAACAGGACAACCTACGCAACAATCACAATATAATAATGTGTAGTAGTTTACAACGCAAACATAGTATAATAATGTGCAACAGTTTGGAGCAACACCGCAACATAACAACGCGCAACAGTTTGCAGGGCCACCACAGTATAATAATGTGTCGCCACAATACAATCAGGCACCACAGTATAATACACTGTGATGAGACAATCAAGGTAACAAAGGAGGCTTCAGAGGAGGAGGTCATGGAGGAAGAGGATTTGGAGGAGGTAGAGGACCAGTAACTTGTCACAATTATCAGAAACCTAGACATTATGAAAGGGATTTTCCATAGCCACCTGCGACATGTATGTATTTTCGTGCAACAGATCATGAGACAGGAGAATGTACGACACTCCTGGTAAATATATAGGAGAAAAGGAACCAGAACAATCATAATTTTCAATGGATTGTTGTGGAAAACATAGAAGGGGATGGGAAGAAGATCATTATAGTTACTAGAGGTGGATCCAAGACAAGAGAGGATGTAGCAAAGAAGAATCAGGACCAACACCAATGGGTCAATAAGAATACAACACCTCAACATAATTTTGATGTGTGTAAGGAGAAGGAGGCATTCAAGGAGGTCAGACATGAGATTTTGAATGAAAATATTGCGTCTACTTCAAGTACAAAGCCAAGATATGATGTACCAGTGTATGACATGCCTCATATGCTTGATCAGGCCAACAGTAATGAGACTTCAAAGCAAGTAAGTAATATGAGAAAATTTTTGGGGTCTTGTGTAAAGTTGTTGAATGATACAAACTCTTTACAAGTATTACAGAGTTTGTTAGAGAAGTGCAATTATGGAGAAGAAATGAAATTAGAACAGAAGACAATCAATCGGGTTCCTAAGAAGATAAGAACAAGTAGAGAGTTCATATTGAATGCAAACATTGGATATTTCAATATGGGTGACATCATATTAGACTTAAGGTTTGAAGTAAATGTTCTACCTAAGAAAACATGGGAAGCCATGGGAGAACCAACATTGGGATTTTCACTTGTTCAGTTGAAGTTATAAAATCAGCATAGAGTGATACCAATTGGTAGATTGAAGGGAATACTAGTAGATATAGATGGTGCATGCACTATGGCAGATTTTGAGGTGATTGACATACTAGATAACATTTCACCATATTCAGCATTCTTGGGTCTGGATTGGGATTTTGACAATCAGGCTATTATCAATATAAAGACTAGAAAAATGATCTTTAAATCAGGAGAATATATATTTATTGCGCCATTATATCCTTCAAAAGGAGGAAGGTATGTTGAACCCACAATGGAAAAATTTTATTACATAATACATAAACCAGTTGTATAGAATTATTGCATGAGAAGAAGATTATGTTAACCCAGCAGCAGATGGAATCCTGAGTTGGAGAAGCATTAGTTCGTGTGCTTCAGACATTGAAAAAGGACTAGAGAATTGGTAGCATCGATTGCATGAGTTATCCACCAGAATATGCGCAAGGATGACACGCGCACTAAGATGGGTTGGTACAAAGGTAAGTGTTGTGGGGTATTCTACCCTACGGACTAATAATCTAGGGCTCTAAACTTATACGCAGATCATGACCCTTAAGATTTAACTTTTAACCTCCTACCCAAAATCTCAACCCTTTTTC
>SNQJ01S0189267.1:0-18247 GCA_010110895.2 Picea sitchensis | reverse complement strand
GTGTAAACTTATCTGCGGATCAGTGTCCCAAGACACATGAAGAAGAGGAGGACATGTCTCATGTTCCATATGCGAGTGTAGTTGGCAGTTTGATGTATGAAATGGTCTGTACTAGACCAGACATTGTACATGTAGTGGGATTTTTGAGCAGGTATATGTCAAAACCAAGGTAGGAGCATTGGACAACAGTAAAAAGGGTTTTCAGGTATTTGTGTGGCACTGCTAGCTATGGATTATGCTATGAAGGAAGACCGGGATTGGACAAAGTGGTCGATATACATGGCTCTGTGGATGCAGACTGGGCTGGAGATTTGGATCGTAGGATATCTACAAGCGGGTATGTGTTTAACCTGTTTGGAGGAGAAATAAGTTGGATGAGCAAAAGACAGGTTGTAGTGGCACTTTCAACTACAGAATCTGAATACATGGCAGCCACTCATGCAAGTAAGGAAGTAGTATGGTTACAAAGATTATGTTCAGGTATTGGGTTGGTACAACAAGCTGTAAGGATAGAGTGTGACAGTCAGAGTGAGATTTTTCTAGCGAATAACCCTGGTTATCATTCAAAGACAAAGCACATTGATGTTCAATATCACCTTGTGAGAGACATGATTTAAGAAAAGAAAGTATCACTGATGAAGGTGGAAACTTTGAAGAATCTTGCAAAATCATTAACAAAATTTGTGAGCACTGAGAAGTTCTCTTGGTGTAGAGGATCCATGGGCATTGTTGCCCTGGATTTTTGACTATGTAACCCTGTAACCCCTCGTATGCAAAGAAAACAACAAGTGGGAGAATGTTGGGTATGTGTTATATTCTTTGCACAAGTAGTAGTGTCTGAGCGTATGTGTTGGGTGTACAAGGGGGTTAGAGGGGGGGAGAGCCCCCCCACGTGGGGGTTTGGGGGCAGCACCCCCGGGAAAAAAAATTATGCCTCAGGAAACGTGTCATATATTTAGGCGGTTTTTTTGGCACATGGTTTTTGTTGGTGGTTTTCTATTTTCGGTTAAGGAATTAGGGTTTTGGACTAATCCAGGTCATTGGGTTAGGGTTTTGGATGTCATTGGCTCCTATATGTATATTGTATTGTAAACAATGTAACACATTGAATGAATATAATATATGTTGGTTTTCCCGGTTTGGGTTTCCAGGGGAAAAATATCTGTGTAATGTTTGTATTTGCCATTGTATATTTTCTGTTCTTTTTTGAATATCTGTTTACTGTGGAAATTGTACAAGGTTAGAATTTTACAATCATGACCTGTCCTAGACATCAACAAACCCCCTACAAAATCCATGGACACACTTTACCATAGTTGAGAAGGTACTGGAAGTGGTGTATATAACCCCAACTTTCTATTGCTAGGATTACTTGTGGCACACAAAACACACCATTTTACCTACTTGGAAATTGTTTCATTCATTCGAGGCAAATAAAAAAATCTTTGCAATGGTGCTACTGTCTTTCCTATCCTGAAGTGACCAGAAGTAAAATAGATATGGGCTTCCCTGACTACATTTTCTCTTTCATCCCTGGGTATACAAATTTTTCCAAGATGATATAATTAATTATCATGTACGTGATAATTAAATTCTTCATTTTTATTGCCATGTGTTAGAGCTTCATACACATCTTTAAAGTCATAATCTCTAGCATAGTGTTCAACAAAACTTTCATGAGCTAAAGAATGATTCTTTAGAATTATAGATGCATTGACTAATGGTCTTGATAACATGTCTACAACCTTGTTAAGAATACCCTTCTTATATTTAATTACCAAATGAAATTGTTGTAAGAAATCCATCCACCTAAAATGTCATGATTGTTGTAGCTTGGTTTGTGATTGCAAATACTGTAATGGTTGATGATCTGTGTGAACTATTGTTTCCTTCCCCATTAAGTAATGCTTCCAATTTTTAACACTTTGTACCAAAGCATAGCATGCATTTCTTTATCATATGTTGGATAGTTAATCATTGCTTGAGTAAATGTTTCAGATGGTAACAAATAGGTTTACCTTGTTGCATCAAGACTACTCTCATGGCATATCTACTTGCATTGCTTTGTATTTCAAATGGATGCTACAGAATCCAACAGAGCCAACACTGGTGCGATACTTATTTTCTCTTTCAATGTCTCGAAGGCTTTATGTTGCTTGCCTCCCCACTGAAAGACCTATTTCATTCCAATGTTAGGAAGAGGAGCATCCTACTGCAAATAAATTCCATGTTAAACTCCCCTCTTGGGAGGCAACTCTGCAGGTTCCTGAAATAGTTCATCATAGTAGAAATGATATTTACCAATTCTTGCTTATGACCTAGATCACAACCTGAAAAATCATCTGGTACATCTTCCTCTTTTTTCTTCACCATCATGAGAACAAAATATTTCCTAGCACTTACAAGTCTCTTCATTTGTCTTGTTCCCACTAAAGAAACATTAGTTTTAATACGGTGATCTCTAACAATATATTCAATCTCACCCTCGAAAAGGTGATCTTTTCTCTCTTCATGATAGAATATGGTTTTCCTGTCAAATAAGTATGGACTACCCAAGACTATACCGCAAATTTCAAGTGGCACTACATCCAACTCAACCTCATCAATGGATTTGGAAGTAATTGAAAATATGATTTTACATTGTTTAGTTACTTGCAATTTAGTATCTTCGCACACCCAACATAATGGATATGGTTTCACATGAGGTGTAGTATTTAAACCTAACTTCTTAACAATTGCTTCAGATATTAAATTCACTTGATATCCACTTTCAAACAAAGTATCTATATTTGTATGCTTCATTATAACCCTTACATGGGAAATCTCACTTCATTTCTTTTGATTAAGAACACTTACCAATTTAGCAGATTGAACTGAAGAACTAGAACTAGCAGTAGATATACATTTTCTTACCATTGATGTGATCTTAGTTTCATAGCATGAATCCGATCCCAAATCTTGTTAGTTTGTTGCAACGGTCTTTTGTTTCCCCTTAGCCTAGATCTTCTTTGGTCACAACTTTAGATGCAACTTCCAACACTTTTCCTCCTGGTGCCCTTCCCTCTTGCAGTGAAAACATGTAGGCTTATCTTCAACTTTATTCATTGTAGTTGACTTCGTACTCTTCCTTATTATCTTCTTGAATTCGTGTGTCTTATTATCTTCAAACATGTGGTTTCCCTTGCTAGCTTCCATATTAGTAGCTTGTACTGACACTTTGTCAATATTTGTACGATTAAACATCAATATAGTATGTCGAAGATATGAATGCATACCACCAATATATTTAAGAGAATTGTCATGAGTATATAATGGAATTCCTAAATACAATGCTTTCTTCTTAAATTCATGTGTATATACTTGAATATTTTCCCTTTTCCTTGTCTTAGATGTTGCCAATCTATTATTGTTGTTTGTATGTAAGCTAATGGATAAAATTGTTTTATTAATGCAGCAATAAATTCATCCCAAGAAGAAATTACTTTACATTGTTGAATGAGATCAGTTTGTGTCCTACTCTCCCACCACATCAAGGTTGTTCCGCCCAGAAAAGAGTAGCCAACTGTATTTTTGCAGCGTCAGCCATTATTTTTTGTACCCTGCAATATGCTTGAATTCATTTGATCCAATTGTCCAACTTCTCTACATTCAATTCTCCATCATAAATCGACAAATCAAACTTTACATCTAACTTTAATAAAGGAAAATCATGAGCATGAGAAGACTTCTTAGAAGACTTCCTCTTACGAGAAGAATGTTCACTTTCATCAGAATATAATGATGATGATGATCGGGATGAAGGGGTCTCTGGAGGTTTTTCACCTTCTCCTTCTTTAGATTTTACCAGTTTTTTAGCTCCTCCTTGAGCCTTATGGTGCAGTTCTTCCACCATTCTCTTCATCTTGAGACATGCCTCCATCAAAGCCTCAAAGCTCATTTTAGTATCTTCTCCTTCTTTTGACACCATTCCTCGTCTTTGAAATTCTCTTTGAATTTATGGGTTGAAGTTTTCAAGTGTGCCTTCACCTAGCTTGGATTTGGACCTCATAAGCGTTCACTTGCAAACACTTGTCAAAACCTTCTCTAATACCAACTTGATCCGAAAATTCTTAGATGTTAAATTATTTCTTAAGTATACAGAAACATCCAACTTGATTTGAAAAATATAATCATCTTGACTATTTGAAAAATAATATGAATTCACTTACTTCTCCAAAACTCATTAAACTTAGGAATAACTTGCGAGAAACCGAGTGAAATAGAAACAACGAGAACAAGACACATTACACAAGTTGATAACATAGTTCACCCATCTTGGGCTATGTCTCTGGGTCCACTTCCAAATGAGAGACCTCTCTATTAGTGCTCAAATTATTGATACAATGATGGCTCCAAATTATGTTTTTAACAATGACCTTCTAAAACTATTGCTCAAACTCAAAAACAGAGGTCGCCACTTAATTCCTCTTGGAATTCTGAGAAAAATGAGTATAAACACCCTATATTTTTCTCAAGGAACTCTATGGAACACAAAACGATGCACTATCAAAATCTTAGAACCTATTGGCATAAATTTTGATGCATCTCCTCTACGACTTGGCATGCAATTCTATGTTTGCTCTTGATCTTGGCACAGAACACGATGTAGTGTAGTTGATTGAGTGATAGGTTTATATACAGGGAGGTCGGGGGGGGTCGAACCTCACCCGACCCCCTATGTGCTCACAACAAATTAAATGGAATATCCATGGTGGTTTCAAACAAAGATATCTCATAATGCATTAGTCAGCGCATTGTTTGTAAGTCATTGGAATATTTTGGCCAGAGGTCTCAGGTTCAAACCCCGCGGGCTCCGTTTTTAGGCATATTGTTACAACTATAACTTTAATATATTAAATCCCAATACAATATTCAATGATATGGTTAGCCCAGTTGGTTGTGGCATATGGTTTAATTCATTATCCAGGTGCGAGGAGGTCGGGGGTTCGATTCCCTTCCAAACCCAACCAATTTTCATACTCCTTAGCCAATATTGGCCAAACGAAGGATACCATGTGGCATCCTCTAGTTAATTCACATGTTGTATAGTCAACACCACATCAATGCACAATCAAACTGCCTGCATCAACTTCCACCTATCAATACCACATCATCATCATACTTCCACCTGTCACCTGCCACGTCATTGTACGACCTGCCACATGTCACCCTTTCAGTGGTGCCACATGGACCATAGAAATTCCACATGGAAACTTTTAACTAGCCCAACCGAGTGTTGAAAACACCAAAACAGAGTGACGCATGGAAGCCTCTCGTGTTACCACATCATCATGATGTCACCTTTTTCTCTGTTAGTTGTGCTTTGGAAGTTATTTTCCCTATTGTAACTAACCATGTAAATAAAGTTTTGATATAGTGTTAACTTTATGTCAAGCATCAAACACATGAAAAGTGTCAACCTTATGCCAAGACAACCATGTCATGTGTCAACCTCATAGCACCCCTAAGAGGGTTGCTTAGGGTAGTTGTAGTGGCTAGCTTATGGAGGTTTCTTAAGAGGGTTGCTTAGGGCGGTTGGAGTGACCAGCTTAGGGGGGATTCTTAGGGTGGTGGTATGACAGCTATTATACAATTGTCATACAATCCTAAGACAACAATTTAGGGCAGCCTCTAGAAGAGACAAAGGAAGTGACCTTTGGGAGAATTAGGAGGTGGCTCTTGGGAACATTAGAAGGTGACTCTTGGTAGCCAAAGGAGGGCAAGTATGACAATTGTTATACAACTTTCATGCATTCTAAAGGGGTTTCTTAGGGTATCCAAACAAACCTATAAAAAGGGGCATTCACTTAACATTTATATACCTTTGTTTTGTTGGAGTCTTCTAATGAGGCAAGGCATCTATTTGATGAAGTATTTTGTTGGTATATGACTGATATCTACTGGAATATTTTGTTGGTATATGGTTGCTAGTTGTTGGAGTCTTCTGCTAGTATATGACAGCTAGTTGTTGAAATATACTACTGATACAAGCACTCTATTCTTGTTGAAGTCTTCTCTTGTTCCTTGCTAATATAAGGCTGCTACAAATATTGTGTTAAAGCTTCCATGACTCTGCTACAGCAAGAAGGAAATTCAATTATCTTTTGGTGAGTTTGTCAAGATGTTACTATAAGTGTTAGTTTAGCTATGTGTGAAGTTTGTAAGTGTTGAAACAGAGCTATTGTTTCATCCCTCTGAGTCCTAGCTAGTTACTCTAAAGTCTTGTACTGGTATTGTACTTTGTTGAAGAATCTGAAGAGAAGTTTTGGTTGGGTTTTCTACCCCAAGAGGGTTTCCCAAGGTATACTTGTGTTATCTTTGTGATTGTCTCACTTTCAGTGATCCTCATATATGCAAGATGTATTGGTATGTTGGTTGTATGTTGTAAATTTTTAAATTTACCTATATGCATCAGGTTTTCAACATGCAATTAGAATTTCACAAATTGCCATTAAGAAAGTAGTTTGAATCCTTTGGCCACTTTGCATATATTCTTCAAATGTGTCCCCTAATAGTTTACCCTAATAGTTTTGACATGTGTATCTTCGTTCTATACAAAATTGTAATTTGTAATTTTCGTCCCCGTTGGGATTGCATAAGATCCCCAATTAACAAATTAATATCGAAATGTATGCATGACACATGCAACAATTTGTAATAATGCCTCTCCTTTCAGTTCTTGAAAGGAGATTTCTTTCAAAAAATGATAATGGACGTGATTAACTTACTCTACTATTTGAATCTATATTGCAACAAACTTAGTAATGTTATTTATACTCGAGTTTGAAGGAAAGGGGAAAATGTTCATTTTCACTGTAAACAAGGTGAAGATTAAATAATTATGTAAATATCAATTTTATAAAAAAATATTAATAAAAATAACACATCCATTTAAAAATGTGAGTAGTCAATAATTATTTTTAAAAATAATTGTTTTTAAAAAGGGAATATTATATTATCAACAAATTATGAGAAGAGTTTACTCTTCTTAATGAAACAAGGAAGAGTCTATTTTTTTTAAGAGTAGTCTAAACATTCCAATTTTTTGAGTTTTTACAGGTATATTTTCCTATCAATTTTTACTAAAATCTGACTAAAATTTGTTGGATCTCCATATTTGAGAGATTCGATCTGAAATCCGACTAAAATTTGTTGGATCTCCATATTTGAGAGATTCAGTCTGTATAATTCGAGTGTCCTGAGGATTTTTCAAGGTGTTGAATCCATTTATGCAGTAAAAAATGCAATTTAAATAACATAAAATGGTGATTTCACCAAGATTTATTTGGCTCGATTATGGTGAAATAGTTCAAAAAGTCAAATGTTTAGATAACGTCTTTTTTAACACATTTTACCAATACACTTGTTTTTAAAAAGGGCTTATTATATTATCAACAAATTATGAGAAGTGTTGACTCTTCTTAATGAAAGAAGGAAGAGCCTATTTTTTTAACACTTTTTACAAATTAAAAATATGGCATTGAAAGGAGTTAAACACCAATGATAATAAAGTGAAAAAATAAAATGTTGAAAATTCGGATTAAAATTGTTAGGAGTTTTATGGCCATATTATAATTTTTAGAATGAATTTGCATTTCCTTGAAAACAAATTTTCCTAAAGTGGAAAAAAGAATATAGTTTTTCTTAGAGTGAATGGAAATAGGTAGAAACTATAGTTACAAAAATGAACAAGACCTCAGAGTAAGAGTTGAAATTGGACTCAACAAAAATCACTAAGTAGAATAATAAATATTTTCATGTTTGGGTATAAAAACTTATAAAGGTACTCGTTGATTTTCTCATTTGGTTCCCAAGTAAACCTTGCAAACTGTAGAAAACTATTGGCCAACACAAAATTCATATTTTGAGACCCTCAATTACTTGAGCATCAAACTTGTTCCTCCCAGTCGAAGTTGTCCCAAGCAAGTATGAATTTCTAGCAAATCAATTCATCTTGTTTCTATGAAAAGCAAAGTTTGACTTGGAAGTCCTCTATAACTTGGCCAAGTTTTGTCACAAGACTTAAAAGCCTTAGTTTTCTTCCTAAGAGAAAGAAGTATTATTTTTTGTTAAGAACCAAACATCAATATAGCATGGAAAAACCTCAGGAAAAGTACTCAACGCCTTGAAACAGAGATAATTTCAGATAATAATCCTCTTCGAGGGGGCAACCTCCCTTTACCCCACTTAAATGTTCAAGTACAAGATGATTCAAAATGAGAATGTCTCCTTGGTATATATAGGAGAATAGGAGGTATAATTACAAATAATGGCCTAAAGCCGACATAATTAAAATAACATTACTAATCTAAATTACAACTAATGGCCTAAAGCCGACATAAATAAAATACTAATCTAATTACAACTAATGACCTAAATGACATAAATAAAAGCATTACTAATCTAATATGCTTCCCAAATTAAGGGATAATGAGCTGTAATAGGGGCTTCAACATGCCCCTCCCTGAGACAAGTGTTATTCATAAACGCTTTGAGTAACTCGATGCTTCAGAGATAAAAATTCATCTTCCCAAGGAATCTCAAATTTAGTCTCCATTTAATGAGATACCCGGGAATGGATCTATTCCCCTGGCCATAGTTCTTGTGTCGTTGATGGCTTCAGGCTCCAATATGATTTTCCCTTCTCACAAGTTCGGCAATATAGTTTGAATTAGATCCTTGTCAAATTCATAACCTTCTTAAGCATGAAACATGGAAAACTGGCACTGAAGATGCAAATTTCCAAATTGTACGCCATAGTACCAATCTTTTGCACTTTATAAGGGCCATAGTAATTTTGGTGATAATTTATTATCCTCTTCTTGGCTTGCTTGAGGGACAGGTTATTTGTATTCAAAATAATTCAACTCCTACTTCAAAAACTTTCACTATGATTTTTATCTGCTTGTTGTTTCATGATTATGTGCCATGGTCGGTTGTCCTTTAATATTTGGAAAAACTTGTTGTTGATTCTAGAAGTGATCTTCCACCTATTGAACCCTAGATTTTCTCAGGAGAAGAAGTGATGGAAGGAGGGTGGTATCCACAAGTGCCAAGCAAATGGTGTCATTTTGTTGTAGTGAAAGGAAGTGTTGTTCACCATTCTGCCAAGGGTAACTATTTGAAACATTGTGTTTGTGTTTATCGGAGACAAAACAACTAAGGTAGCCTTCCTTCCAGACATTTGTCTACCAGCCCTTTTCTCCATTATTGAGGATGATAGGAGAGCTATGAGCCAATTGAGTACCCAAACAAGAAAAAATAATTATCCAAAATGTCCTCGTGAATATGGATCTCTCATTACTTACACACCTTTGTTGCCATGTAGCTTGAACTGCCTCCACGAATGCGGCAACTTATCAGCTTTGAAGGGATGAGAGTGCACACAAGTGTGCATATACTTGTTGGGTCTTCCATCAACAATCACTATGATGACACTCTTTTCCTTCAAACTTCGGTAACCCCTTGATGAACTATGCAGTCCTCCCAACAATGTAATTGGGACACGGATAATGGTTGTAAAGACCCAGGGTCTTAATTGTTTCCACCCTATTTTGTTGGAAACCAATTCCCGCCACAAACCTTGAAC
The DNA here is from genome assembly GCA_010110895.2 of Picea sitchensis. Taxonomy (NCBI): domain Eukaryota; kingdom Viridiplantae; phylum Streptophyta; class Pinopsida; order Pinales; family Pinaceae; genus Picea; species Picea sitchensis. Next base: position 8,619 of record SNQJ01S0189267.1, on the reverse strand, counting down.
ATCGAAGGCCATCCCAAAAACCTTCCTTGACTCTGGTTTTCAAAATCAGGCTCCTCCTATTGGAGAGGTGTGCAATTCCAATAGTACCTTTGTTTGAGTTGGGAGTTCTTACATAAATATAAGCCATCTTTGTACCATAGTGAATCATTTTTCCATGTAATGTGTCTGATGCACTGAACTCGCTGTAACCTTTGAATGAGAGTCCACACGCTATCATTTTTCCATTCATCCTTTGCTTCTATTCTCCAATCAGGTTGAATGATCGATAGCGTACAAAGAAAGGCCTCAACATCTTCATCCCTTCTTGGAGAGTGCATCCCACAACATTTTTCTTCCATTTACAGACGAGACAAAAATCATAGCCCAATATCTGGTTACCCATTTTGTTGTTCTCCTGAAGATAGCCTTTAACTCCAAGAAGCATTAAGACCATCATGACTGCTTGATCCAGCGCCTACCCATTGTAAGGACACCATTTCCTTTCAACGCAATGGCATTTCCATCATTTCCTCTCACAAAATGGGTTTGTGTAAGTCTCTTCCCTTGAGTGGTTGACTTTCAAAATCCAAGGGCCTTCCTTCTTGCATTAGGACAAAGACCAATTCCATTTCCCGAGGCATCACATCCCACAATAAAGGTTTTTGTGAAGTCCGAGTGGTCAAGACATGAGCTATACACATCAATTTTTGCTGTTCAAAACTTTAAGCCAGTTCTCCGAGTCCATGAAAATGCATCCTTCTTAGTTAGTGTCATTAAAGGTGTTGTTATTCTTCCATAGTTCAACAAACTTGTGGTAGTAACTCGTTAAACCCAAAAATCCTCTAAGATTTTAATGTTTTGGGAATCGGCCCAAATTCATCATGGCCTTAATCTTGTTAGGCTCACCTGACACCTTCATGAGATACACAATATGACCTAAATATCACCTCTTTTACTCCAAAGAAACATTTGGATGGCGAACATATAGTTGTTGTCTCCTTTAGTAGTTGTAGCACCTTGTCAATATTTTGGTGATTACGATCCTCCCAAGATTTGCTATGATTAGTATATATCATCAAAAATACCAATAATAAATTTTTGAAGGAAGGCTTGAAAATGGAATTCATCAAACTTTGAATGTGGAAGGTGCATTTGTACTAAAAAGGCATGACCGTAAATTCATAATGGCCTTCAAGGAGTCTCGGAATGTTGTTTCTTGGACATCTTCCTTCACATCCGATGTTACCTTGAATGGAGATCCAATTTGTGAAATAGATTGCTCCATGTAGTTCATCTAACACCATCAATCAATGGAATGGGAAACTTATCTTTACTATTGATCTTGTTGGAGTTTTCTATAACTGGACACATACACCATGAGCTATCTTTTCTTGAATACCACACCAATCAAAAGCAGAAAGTAAGAACTTTGGCTAGTCTAATAATGCCAACTCTCTAACATTTCTTCAACCATGCCTCAAATTCACGCTTCTGGGCATAAGGGCATCTATAAAGCCTCCTAACATCAGGCCATAAAAAAACCCTTACGCCCAAAAGAGTGAAATTTCATGATCATGATTTCAGGTGGGTGGGAGACCTTTGGGAATATCTTCAAATACTTTGGAATTTTATCAATGATCCTTTGAAGATATCATGAATAGATGGCTTAGATGTTTGGAACATCTAGTGAGCATAGTTGTGTAATAATGCCTTGATGCCCCTTTTCAATAATTTTGTCATGCCATTAGAGCTTATCACCTACCAAGCTTCCCTGTGATACCTCTAAACTCTTCAATTCTATTTTCTTTCCAATGAAAATTTTCATGAAAAGTTCTTGAAAATTAAAAAGCCATTGTTCTCAATGATTGTAACCATTGGATTCCTAGTACCACATCTGAAACACCCATGGGTAAGGGTAAGCATTGGATTATTCATTACATACTCCCCCACAGTAAGATTGATCTCATTGTACTCCTTCCTCGAAGCAATTGATAGTTCCTCCATCCGCAATCATTACTTGAAAGTCCCCAATGGATACAAAGCACTGAGATCTTTGGCCAATTCTACGCTGAATGAAATTCATGAGCACTGTAATCAATTAGGATCACAATTCTTTCTTTTGATGTATCCTTCTCATCTTGAGGGTTTGAGGAGTGCTAATTCCAAACAATGCATTACATACTCCATATCGTGGGAGTCAACTCTTCTGCAAGAAATTGACTCCCATGTTTTCATCTTGAGATGGTTCTCTTCTTCTTCTTCTCATCTCAATCTATGTAGAATAATTTCTTCCTCACCGTGACTCCTATAAACTCCTTACTTTCATACTTGCTATCACAATTAAAAGCATAAACCTTTGCTTTCTTTCCTCCAATTGTTGAGGTGTCAACCTTGTAGGTTGAGGTGTTTTGTGAGAAGGAGCATTGTTCCCCTATAGATGTTAGGATAGGTCCTCTGCAGCCATATGTTTCACATTTTTACTTTCTCAACATTTCTTTTTCCACCTTAAATGCATGTCTCTCCACGATTTTAGTTCCTAGCAACCTCATGTTGAATGTTATCCTTTAAAGCTCCTATGAATACATCAATCATGCTCATCTAGAATATCACACGAGAACCAACCTTTGAAATTCTCAATGTGCCTTGTACTGCATCCCTTTTGCTTGAGATTTGTTCACCAACTAAAGAAGGTATTGATCCTGTATCCTCATAGTGTGCTATCATTTCTTCCTCGAAAATTTTCCTAGTGAGAGTGATTTGTAAGAACAAATCCATCGATACCAAACAAATTTATTAGGTTCTAAATATAAAGTTAGAATGTAATTCACCAGACTTTTGTGTATGTGGCACATTATGGAGATCAAAGAATTGCTCCATTTAGCACCATGTGATTGGGTCCTTCCATCAAATTTCCTCATGTCAATCTTAGGAATGGTTGGTCTTCAAAACCAAAGTTAGAGTTTCTCCATTCATTCACTTCCTGTGTCCTCATCATGAATCTGATAGTCCACTTAAGGGTTTCTTCAAGCTACAAAAATTTTCATTACTCATGATCTTAGCTTCCATTGAATCCATATCTTAGTATCCAACTTAGCTTCCAATCGAATCCATCTTAGTATCCATAACTAGCTTCCTATTGAATCCACCAACTTACTCTCCATTGAATGCATCTTAGTATCCAACCTAGCTCCATTGAATGCATCTTTAGTATCCAACATAGATTCCATTGAACCCATCTTAATATCCAACTTAGCCTCCATTGAATCCATCTTATTTTGTAGTTCATTTATGTCCCTAATGCATTTCTTCACCTTCATCAACAAGAGTCCAAGTAGGATTTTCCTCGAGGCTTAATATGTATAAGTCCCTTTTGGGTGGCATGTTGGCTAAGTATCACTTTGAACCTTGATTTTGAGGTGGTTCCTCGCTTAGAACGTCCGTCCTGCCCTCCTTTCTCTTATGTAATTTCTAATATTTCTTCTCCTGTAATTCCATGTGTCTGATCAAAATTGATGTGCCAAGTGGAATTCATGTTAACTTCCCCACAATCCTGTCAGGTTTTTCCTTTCCAGAGATCTCACTGTATAGTGTTCCCGCACAAAATGATTGATATAAAATTCCAAAACTCACACCAAAATACTACAGATTGCACACAATCCAATGCAACTAGTCCCACGCAATTTGGATACTCTAGGGAAGAAGTTATGATTGTTTTACTCTAAACACCTTCTTGAGACTAGTCAATAGGGCTTAGATGGTCGATAATTCTATCTTACACATGGTGTATCTAAAAATTTAAGATGACCCAGAAGCTGAAATTTTTACCTCACATATACAATGCTAATTCTTTTAAATTTCCTCTTGAGGGTAGGGCAGAAGGAACTATCATAGAAATAATTTTATAGAGAAAATTCCGCAATGACTCATTTCAAGATGATTCCAAAACCCTATCTTGTACAAGTCAGACTGAAAGTGTAAGGCCTCAGAGCTTAATTTGAACCTGTCTATCATAGATCTGTCTACTAAATACCCTCTGTGGTTTCCTGAAACTTGTATAAAAAGATGAAAATGTGCCACAAAGGTTCTGGGGAGCAGTAGCAGCCAAAACCCCAAGACCTTGAGCTCTCACCATGTTAAGAACCAAACATCATAGTCATGGAAAACCTCGTGAAAGTACTCAATGCCTGAAACAGAGATAATTTCAGATATTAAGTCTCTTCGAGGGCAACCTCCCTTGCCCTAATTCTATAAATGTTCAAGTACAAGTTGATTCAATGAGAATGTCTCCTTGTATATATAGAGACTAGGAGGTATAATTACAACTAATGGCCTAAATCCGACATAATTAAAATAACATTACTAATCTAAATTACAACTAATGGCCTAAAGCCGACATAAATAAAATAACATTACTAATCTAATATGCCCCAATTAAGGGGTAATGAGCCAATATTAGGGCTTAACATTTTTCCCAAGATCTAGCAATACTTTAATTCATGTGAGAATTTAAATTTACACCAAAATAGACAACTCTCATGTTTACAAGTTCACAATTTTCACAATAATGTAACCATATTTAGTTTTTGAACTCATTGCATATTTAAAATATAATGTGAGGAATATATAGGTCTTCCCTTTTTTGAGAAGATATATATAATTTATCTTACAAATAATTAATGTAAAATTAGTTCTAGCTAACATCAATGACATGGTTTTGTATTTATTAGTGATTAATGATGATAATAAAAGTTGTCATCTATTTTATTGCATTTTCATATCAAATTGTAATTAGACGATATCTAAATTTTTTTTTTTTACTATATACTTGGAAAAATTTATACACTATTCATTTCTCTATATTATCTTTGTTTCATTGATTGCTCTCTCACTAAATATTATGATGATCATAAAAACATATATTACTTAGTTTTTTTCGGTGTTTCCTTTCCCCAACTTCAGGGTATGCTAGTTAATATTTTACACTAGAGTGACTCTGGAGTGAGTGAGACCATAGCACCCATCCTTCGGGCTTATAATTTTTTAGAGGATGCCACCCTTCTTGGATTGTCTTATTGCAGCATTGTATTGCATCAACTTTCATTAATGTGTATTGCATCAACTTTCAATAATGTGGATAAGTTCTGATTAGGCACGAGAGACAAGACGAGACTCTGAAAGTATTTGCATTCAATTTCAATATCTCCCTAGCTCTTTGCTTTGTTTTATCTATGCAAATGAGTTGTTGAAGCATACACAATTTTGACAGCTCCACATTATTGCATCGAACCCCCGACCTCTGTTGTGCATACATTTTGATATTAATTTGTTAATTGAGGATCATATGCAATTCCAATGGGGACAGAAATTACAAATTACAATTTTGTATAGAACGAAGATACACATGTCAAAACTATTAAGGTAAACAACTACTTACTCTTTCCTGTGAAACTATATGGTTTTGGAATTGAGTTATATTTCAAATGTTGGCTTAATGAATTTCCATTGTTTTTTTTCTTTTGATTTCACCACGTAAAGAAATATTTTCTGTAAATTTCCTCTAATAATGGACTATTTCTTGCAGATATTGATGTGATGTGAATATTAAATAAGGATCGAGACCAAAGGAAAAATTGAATACATTGTACAATACATAATCATGAATGAAAATGTGATTGCCTTTAGATGGACTTGTTTATATTACTTTACAAATTGTAAATTGTTTGAATTTATGCCAAAATATTGATTGCTCCTATCAAATTATGTTGTTGGTAGGATCAAATATTTTGTGAAAGACCTGGGTTTTAGAATTCTTTGTAAAACAAGACAAAATCATCAATTATAGATTATGCCCCTCCTTGTTTAGGAGTGATATTGCAACTTTGTATATAACCATAGAAAAATCCTACTAAAAAAATATTTTAAGTGACATCTATTAAGCCCCGAGATGGGGATTTATTAAATTCTGAACCAATTATCAATCAAATGATACCAATTATCATCAAATTATACAAATTAAAAACCATATCAATTATCAAACAATCAAAGTCGGTGTCAACCATTAATTGACAAAATTCATAAATAAATAGTGTTGGAAAGTTTGAAACATTTTCGAGTGGATAAACCTTTGGACTATATTCAGAAATAACACACTATATATACAATATATATTCAAAAATATCAATATACAGTATATATTCATAAATATCAATCAATGAACATTATGGCAAACTGTGAAAACCTACTCTCCTAATGAAATAATACCAAAATGATACCAATTATTGATATAATAAAATTATACCAATTAAAAACCATATCAATTATCAAACAAATGATACCAATTATTATTGATATATGATACCAATTATTGATATAATAAAATGATACCAATTAAAAACCAAGTTTGTTTTGCATGGGTGACTCTAGCAATAGTGTCAGTGGACATTGAAGTAAACCATTGGGAGGACATTTCAGATCACACATTACAAAACAAATAGGTCGTCAAGATGCGCACAATATTTTTGTCTACTTTTATCCACCTGGAGATAGAGGAAGAGAATTCTCCTTTTGTTGAAATCGGTGCAGGATATGTGTCTTAATGCCAGAGGCAGAGACTAATCAAGAGTTAGTTCCAATGACAAATAAGCATAAATTAACTTCCTTGGGGTAATAAGTTCCACTATATCTTAAGAGAACTATCACATTGAAACATACGCATTACCTACAACTTCCCAAGAGTTCGCAACAAATCTCTAGCATCCCCATGGTAAGAAATCCTTGTTAAGAGTTTTCATTGTCCTCCTTATGTGGGATTGTGACAATTATTGTCTCGTTTAAGTGTTGGTTATCATAGAGTTATCAACAAATCTCTTAAATCTCTTAGCATATCATTGATAAGAGTCTTGTAAAGTGTTGGTATTGTCTTGCTAATGTGGCATTGTGATAGTTGTTGTCTTGTTTAAGAGGTGTTTGTCATCATGCTCTTATGGTGACATTCATTGTTTGTGTCATGTTGTATTATATGGGATTGTCTTGTGTTTAATGTTGAAATAATGTTATGGTTGATCATAGATATTTATTATAGAATGATGTTCTTATATCTTGTAGTTTGAAATGAAGTATATATGTGTTGTTGTTAGGTTGCAAAAGCGGTCTAAGCCTAGGGTACATTTTTTCTCTTTTAAATAAAGATATTTTTTAATAATTGAAATTATTCATTTTTATTAATGTTTTATATTCATTAAAAATTATCGGCGTGTTTATTAATTCTTAAATTCATTGCATGCTATCCCAAAGGATTCAATCGATTCAAATGCATTTTAATCAAGTGGATGTCACCATGAGGTCTCTAGTTCTAGTTTGACAAAAGTTTGAGTTCCATTGAGTCTCACTAAGTTACCAGTTGTTATTGTGGCTAGCAATAAATCTACCTTCTATTCAAATATTTCGAGGAAAATAGGAGATCCTAATAGATTTTCCTTCGAAAGACAAAAATATATTTTAAAAAAAAACATTGTGCAATTATCAATTTGTGATTACTCTGCAAGATATTTTTAATAACTTGTCTATAGGGAATTAAATCAAAAGGTGGATCAGTTGTCTAAGGAGGCTTTGGAGCTAGAAGGGGTTTTTTCTACCAGGAATATCATAATGCACAGATGGCTCATGAAATGTCATTTGATCTAGGAAAGCACTAGAGCGGATCTATAGATTTTCCAAGGTTTTTGGATAAGTTTGTTTTAATTTTGTTAAAAAGTACTTGATATGAATGTAAAAGGAATGTATGCAATGTATAGAAAAGAAGAAAGTTTTGTAGAGAAAGTGAATAAACATAATAGCTTATGCTGTAAAAGTATTATTCTATGAAAAAGAACCGCAACATGTATATTTTTTAATGAAATATAAAGTTTTTTCTTTCTCGGAGAAAAAAAAAATTAATAGCTACATACATGGAAGGAGTGGTATTTGGTCCACTAAATTTTGTTATTTGTTTATAAAGATGGTGAATGAAATGTCAAGACAAAAGAAAATGAATGTAAAATTATCGTATAATATTTGTATTTCTTACAATACACTCATTTCCCATTATGTTATATCATATTATATCATCTCTATATTTTTTATCATTTTTTTATTTATATTGTTAAATTGTAATTTTAAATTAATATTATTATTATTATTATTTATTCACTTAATTATCTTTATTTTATTTTATTTTATTTTTTATGTGTAAGCTAGTCAGTCTTAGTATTAACATAGTATAAAAAAGAGTACAAACATCACTGCTTGTGCCCTACCCCATGGGAAACTAGGACCACAATGGCATTGGCATATCATTGTTTCCATCATATGAAAATTATTAATGTTTTCCATGATAGCTATAAACTAACATAAATATCTTCCTATCCTACTAACAACAGTTAATCAAACATTAAACATGTGGTTGAGGATGCAATTGTTGCTCCACCTCTTTGGAAACCAAGGTAAATAAGAAGATTTAGATTGAAGGTCCATGTTCCTGCTTTTGATAGAATCCTTTGTAGCTCTTCTTCTCTAGCTCCTCATCCACCAAGGTGGGAATTGAAGGAGTGCCTTCATATTTTGGGAACCATTCATTATTTTCCATGTGATTTCCTTGAGAGT
>SNQJ01S0189266.1:0-18247 GCA_010110895.2 Picea sitchensis | reverse complement strand
CTTCCTTAAATTCTTATTTAATGGGTGTTAAGGAGTTGGACAATATTGCATAGTTTCCCAAATCCTCGATCTCATAAACTAACTCATTCATAGGGTCTTTGGGGTCTTCTACATGGTACCTCTTTTCTTGTTCTCTATGAAGTATGACAAATGTATTATTACAATTTGGTATGGTGGCATAAGATAAATTCATTTGAAGACTTCCACCCAAACTTCCAGCCCTCTTCCATGACAAGAGCATACCCCATGCATATGGCATATCTATGAAAACAACATCCATCAACATTTAAATATCTAAGAAGACTACCAAATGTACTTGAAGATATTTAATTAGTCCATGGACCTTGATTTCTCTTGAATCCATGGCACAAACACTATGGTCTTGCAAACCTCAAGTTTAATTGTTCCATGACTTTCCAAGTCATGACATTTGATGAAGCACCTGAATCTAATATGTAGTTTTGAAGACGCAGATTATTTACTGACAAATAGATGAAGAATGGTTGATGAATTCCATTTCCTCTATTATGATCTGTGCCTTGCAGAATGACAGGGGCATCTTCATAATATTTCTTGTGTCTTTCAACACTTTTCTCTTTGGGACCCTCAATGTCTCTTAACAACTTTTCTTTTTGAGATGGAATCTTTATTAGCTCTATTACTGAAACCAAAACCTTAGCATTAGAGACCCAACTAGCCAATTCAATGCTTAACTTTGATGTGGGAGGAGTGATTGTTGTGGGAATGTTATGATATGGTTTAACTGGATTGTCATTCCCTTTCCGTTGGTAAGTTATTCCTTTATTCCTTGCCATCTCAAGGATCTTCTCAGGTGTGGGATTTTCACCAAATAACTTAGTTACATTGTCATATGTCTTTATCACATCCTCTAAATTCTAACTTCTTTCCATTGTTTGCATCCAATGATCCATGGATAGAGAATGAGTTTTTCCCATATTTTTGATTTGATTTGAATGACCTAAATACCATACATATTTATTTGCTTCTTCCATCCTACGTTCATTTATCTGACATAATCTGTAACAGGTGGATTCTTGATGGAAGTCATTGCAAGCCCTGAAAAAAGGAGGAGCCTCATGGTCAACATAATTTGTAATTTCTAACCGATTAGGGGGCCTTTGATCTTGTGGAGGTCCCTTCTTTTTCCATCTTTCATTAGAATTATTTTGAAATTTATTCGCTTGTGATCATTCCATGGAGATCAAGCAATTTTGCATGGCATTCAACTGACTTACATGTTTTTCTTCCATCAATTTTAATTGAAGAGAATGGTTGGCTTCCATGGCTTCCATGGCTTTAATTACTTTTGTTAGTTCTTTTAGGGGGGCACTAGAAGATTCCTTACTATCTGAACAAACAATTTTTCTCTTTGCATCTTTAGGCTCATGTTGCTTTGAAGAACTACCCCTTATGAATCCCGGTAAGTTTGATCTTCCTAAAGCTGGCATGTTCTTATCAATTTTTATAGTTGTCTCTTGGGTAATATTAAGATTTGTTGGTTCTTTATCTCTGAATTGATAACACATTTCACCACCAAAGGCCTCAATATAGTAGATAAGTATGGAGGCATCTGGAGGTTTGATGTCTTTGTGAAGACTACTGATTAATTCATTAAACCTCTTGTTGAACTCCTCCATAGTTTCATTCTCATTCATCTTTATAGTGTTCAGAGTGGATAACAAATGACGATGCTCTTTTTATCCCTCCATCTCTCTATTAAGGCATCTATCAACTCTTTTACGGTTTTAAACTTATTATCTACAATTTTTGAAAACTAGTCATGAGCATCTTCTTCTAAAGACAAGACAAATAGTTTCATTTTAACATCTTCATGTGAGGCATTGCCACACCATTTATTGACACAATGCATAAAATATTTTATATGTGTTTTAGCATTTATAACTGTTCAGCTAGATATATACCATATATCCCAACACTTACTTGTCAACCCGGGAAGGTAAACTTTGAGGAACCAGTACAATATGTATAGAAATGGATTCAAACTTATCTTGCTCATAGAAATATCAAATCTTCACACCTCTATCTAATTCATAATGAAAATTCTCCTACTAATGAAATTCTTGGAAACAATCTACTTGAAGTAGCCTAATTGAAATAACCCATACTTAAACCAGCAACCAATCCTTATAACTTAAAAACTTCAACATCTTATTCCAAGTGAACTGAACCAATGTGTAACACATTCTGCTAAGAAATGAAAATTGAATCGAAACCACTCAAGCTGCTAACTATAACCTTATTACTCCTTAATTGTGGTAAGCAAATGAAAACTCCCCAAATCATGAATAGGACTGAAATCAAATTGCTAGAAATTAGTCAAAATTCCTAAAAAAAGAATCTACAACAATCCTTCTATTATGACTGAAGATGCACTGCAAACCTAGGCAGGGGGCCCTTCCTATCCAAGTTGCATCGATAATTAACTATCAATCCATTCTCATAGACAAGCTTCAAGATTAATCAAAGACAGAAGACTAAAATAAGAAATGTGTTCTTGTTCTATTCCATATACAAACAAACGATTACATTCCTCTATGCTATGTTCTATCTATCAGCTATTCCCCCTCATATCTACATACATCTCTCATTTCTATCCTCCTTTATATATAATTTCGAACCCTCCTAGATACTAGCTTTTTGGTATCTTCCCATATCCCATAATAGATAACATAATTAATGTAACAGTTAAATAAGGATTTGAATATGTATTTTGCATTAATACAAGAGATAAATGATGTGCTCAACATCTCAGAGCTTGTATAACCATTGCGCCAATGTAGGAGAGAATATCATGATGCCTTTTAACTGCCTTAGTCTCATGACACGAAGTGTCATCAAGACAAGTTGTCATTTATTCATAACTGAAATAGAGCATGCGCTGGTTGTTTACGAAGATTCTCATGGAGGAATCATCCTTGAAACATTCATCCTAGTGTTGGAACATCAACATTAGTACAGGAATCCATAATATAATATTATAAGTGAGATTGTGCATTAAAAACTCTCAAAACTTAACTAAAAACAAGAGGACTGTTAAAGACAAGTTTTGGGTCTTTAGATATCGATTTAATTCAATGTTTAAACCAAAGTTATACAAAATAAGGGGTATAAGACTGTTAGAAAGATCATATGAAAAGATATAAAGCATTAAAAATTGATCAAATTTGGGTCCTAACATCCCCCCAAACCCAAAGTTTTGCATGTTCTCATGCAAAGAAAAGTCCCTGAATTTTTTTAACTATGTGTAGTATCTGGGATGGCTTCTGCCTCATCTGCTTCATCGGCCTCATTTTCCACTTCCTGCCCTGTACTGTGAAGTTTCTTCCTAAGAGATTGATTTTCAATTAGAAGTATGCGAGTCTCTTGATACCTGTGATTGAGTCTTGATTGAAGCTTCCTATTTTCAAAATTGAGTGTATTGGCCTGAGAACGAAATTTATCCATTTGTGCACACATATTAGACTCCTGAGGCCGAGATTGAGCAAGGTGACCTTTCAATGTAGTGTTCTTAGTTTTAAGCAATCGATCCAACACCTCGTATTCATGCAAATTCTCTTTTAAGTGTGCATTCTCTATCTGTAACTTAAAGAATTTTTTAGGAGAAATTATCTTGGGACTACCCAGTCTTGTAGGATTCTATGGAGATGAACTGGATTGGGAGAAACGTGGAGGTAATTCCTTCGTTAAATTTACTAGGACATATACAATGTTCGATGATCCTCCTTCTATCTCATCATCAGTATCTATATAGAGTTTCATTTGAAATACAGGGGAAGGATTATCAAGATTGGGGTTCTTAGATGTCATACTTCTAGTCATTTTCTTGAATTCAGGCTCTAAAGATGACACTTCTCCTATCACTTTGACCTTCCTCTTTTTACCAGTGAGAGAGAGAGACCTTTTAATTCTGGTCGGGACAGTAGGACTAGACAAATTTCCAGCTATGAAATTATTCCAGGTGTTTTTACAGGCTTTTAATTCAGTCACAATTAATAATTTAATTAGCCCATGATGAAACAAATGTTGCTCAGGGTTTACAACTAACCTCTTCACTTCTTCACACATTTTCTTTAAACTCCTCCAAAGAAAATAAGGAAAATTCATTTCCTTACCTTGTGCAAAATGCTGTAAGATGCGGATATGATAGGTGAAAGTCAGATTGTATTGCCCTTCACAAGTCAGATATCGTTGGAGGACAATTAATGGTTTCTTCCATTCTTCCTTAAGCCAAGTCCTTGGAAATCCTTTAGGCCAATCCGCATCATGATACTTCTTATTCAAAAACCAATTCCTCTATGATATTGGTAAATTCTTCTTCTTAAACCATTTTTCGCTAGTTTGGGGCAAGCCTGTAGCTGCAGCAATAGTCTTCTCTATAACCTCCATCACAACATCCCTAAATCGAGTAACCCTACGATCAAACCCTTGAGCAAACAAAAGTGAGATGCTACTATCGTGCCCACAGAAGTTTTCAAAGCACCTATGCCATCCTCAGCTATGAAGCATCTCTCGACAAGCATTGTACTCTAGTGTTGCCTATAAATCTTGGATTGAACCTGGTTCATAACGAATAGCCACCATTTTTGGAAAAACATGCAACAGAAAATCGTTCAACAACAATTCAAAACCAAGGAGGAATACAATGATATGTTGATAGGGCACATTTCAAATCCCGTTAGTGATTTGGTGAATAAAGGCACTTAAAATAATGGTGGAAAATAGTATAAAGATGTTTAGAATTTGGAAGTGGGGAAACAAGTTTGCGGTGAAGGGATAAATGGAAGGTACAGGAATAAAATCATGTTTTATATGGAAGTAATCATGACAGGGTAAAGAATTGAAGAGCATAAGGATAGATGGGCAAGTACAGGAATGAATCTTGTCTTGTATGAAGATAATTATTAAAGAATAAGTCTTGTCTTGTCATACGAAAAGATTCTACAGACTTATAAAAGTTCTTGGCATACCATTAAAGGGCATATTTCGAATCACTGAAAGGATTCGAAATGTCAAATGAGAAACAGAGTTTTTTCAATCAAGGATAACCAAAATGAGGAAGATTTAGATAAACTGAGCATAATTCAGATACAGGGTTGTACTTGTCCATAAATTTCTTCTTGTGTTTAGTCAAATTAAGATTTTTAAAAATGCATACCTCAATATTGTTGTTGTACCTATACCAAATGTGCAGATCAAGATCAGATGGTGACTATGCCCTCCAAGAAGTTGTTCATTGATTGCTGAAGTTATCCTCCCATAAAATGTGTGGACTGTTGATGTCCATCTTTGGTATGGAAATAATGATGCAGAGAATTTTTTTAATCTTAACTCTAAAGAAGAACAGAGTTGTCGAACCAACTGATTGCTTATTCTTGCAAAAATAAAAAGTATTGCTGCATTTTTACTGACTATTTGCAGCATTTTATTCCTACCTACTTGAAAACAAGACAAATATTCCTTCAAGTAAAGGTTGATTTCCAGAGCAACCATTCACGCATCAAGATAGAAAGTAACCTCTTGTCCAAATAAAAGAATTGTACCTGTACTGCTGAATGGATATGAGGAACCAACAAGATGTTTATTGCCAGATCCAAGAGAACATGAAGAAGGAATCTTTCTTGAGGCCTCATAATAGATTGAAACCAATTTTCTATAAATTCTTGCATACCCTGGTGCTCTTGAGTTTTAATACTATTAATATCCATACTCTGCAGCCCTTCAGATATCTGATCTTCATATCCTTGACCACCCACAGGAGGTAAGCATGCAAGAAACTCTTGACTTCCTAGTTCCAATGCTTGTTCTATACCTAATGAAGCTTCTACTCTCTTGACCTCTTTTGCAGGAAGACATGCATGCTTGAAGGAGCCTGCTAAATCTAGTGATTTGTCTTTTTCTTCCTGAGTTACAGATAGATCTTCAAACTCCATCAGAAAATTAGAAAGCTACTGAAGTAACACCCTCCTACTTTCAACAATTATTGAATCCATCTGAGTGATTTTTGTTGATTTTTTTCTACAATTTCTTCGATTAAAATCAAACACAACATAATCCCTATTCTCCAATCCTTTTTAGTGCCTCCCCGAAAACGGTGCCAAAATGTTGAGCTAGATATATACCATATATTCCAACACTTACTTGTCAACCCGATAAGGTAAACTTTGAGGAACCATTACAATATGTACAGGAATGGAGTCAAACTTATTTTGCTCACAGAAATCTCAAATCTTCACACCTCTATCTAATTCATAATGAAAATGCTCCTACTAATGAAATTCGAGCTAGTTATATACCATATATTCCAACACTTACTTGTCAACCCGGGAAGGTAAACTTTGAGGAACCAGTATAATATGTACAAGAATGGAGTCAAACTTATCTTGCTCACAGAAATCTCAAATCTTCACACCTCTATCTAATTCATAATGAAAATGCTCCTACTAATGAAATTCTTGGAAACAATATACTTCAAGTAGCCTAATTGAAATAACCCATACTTAAACCAACAACCAATCCTTATAACTTAAAAACTTCAACATCTTATTCCAAGTGAACTAAACCGATGTGTAACACATTCTGCTAAGAAATGAAAACTTAATCGAAACCACTCAAGCTGCTAACTATAACCTTATTACTCCTTAACTGTTGTAAGCAAATGAAAACTCCCCAAATCATGAACAGGACTGAAATTATATTGCTAGAAATTAGTCAAAATTCCTAAAAAAATAATCTACATCAATCCTTCTATTATGACTGAAGATGCACTGCAAACCTAGGCAAGGGACCCTTCCTATCCAAGTTGCATCGATAATTAACTATCAATCCATTCTCATAGACAAGCTTCAAGATCAATCAAAGACATAAGACTAAAATAAGAAATGTGTTCTTGTTCTATTCCATCTACAAACAAATGATTACATTCCTCTATTCTCTGTTCTATCTATCAGCTATTCCCCCTCATATCTACATACATCTCTCATTTCGATCCTATATTCCAACACTTACTTGTCAACCCGGGAAGATAAACTTTGAGGAACCAGTACAATATGTACAGGAATAGAGTCAAACTTTTCCTGCTCACAGAAATCTCAAATCTTCACACCTCTATCTAATTCATAATGAAAATGCTCCTACTAATGAAATTCTTGGAAACAATCTACTTGAAGTAGCCTAATTGAAATACTTAAACCAGCAACCAATCCTTATAACTTAAAAACTTCAACATCTTATTCCAAGTGAACTGAACCAATGTGTAACACATTCTACTGAGAAATGAAAACTGAATCGAAACCACTCAAGATGCTAACTATAACCTTATTACTCCTTAACTATTGTAAGCGAATGAAAACTCCCCAAATCATGAACAGGACTGAAATTAAATTGCTAGAAATTAGTCAAAATTCCTAAAAAAAGAATCTACAACAATCCTTCTATTATGACTGAAGATGCACTGCAAACCTGGGCAGGGAGCCCTTCCTATCCAAGTTGCATCAATAATTAACTATCAATCCATTCTCATAGACAACCTTCAAAATTAATCAAAGACAGAAGACTCAAATAAGAAATGCGTTCATGTTCTATTCCATCTACAAATAAACGATTACATTCCTCTATGCTCTATTCTATCTATTAGCTATTCCCCATCATATCTACATACATCTCTCATTTCGATCCTCCTTTATATAGAATTTCAAACTCTCCTACATACTAGCTTTCTGGTATCTTACCATATCCCATAATAGATAACAGAATTAATGTAACAGTTACATAAGGATTTGAATATGTATTTTGAATTAATACAAGAGAGAAATGATGCGCTCAACATCATAGAGCTTGTATAACCATTGCACCAATGTAGGAGAGAATATCGTTATGCCTTTTAACTACCTTAGTCTCATGACACGAAGTGTCATCAAGACAAGTTGTCATTTATTCATAACTGAAATAGAGCATGCGTTGGTTGTTTACGAAGATTCTCATGGAGGGATAATCCTTGAAACATTCATCGTGGTGTTGGAACATCAACATTAGTACAGGAATCCATAATATAATATTATAAGTGAGATTGTGCATTAAAAACTCTCAAAATTTAACTAAAAACAAGAGAACTGTTAAAGACAAGTTTTGGGTCTTTAGATATCAATTTAAGTCAATGTTTAAACCAACGTTATACAAAATAAGGGGTATAAGACTGTTAGAAATATCATATGAAAAGATATAAGGCATTAAAAATTGATCAAATTTGGGTCCTAACATCCCCCCCAAACCCAAAGTTTTGCATGTCCTCATGCAAAGAAAAGTCCCTGAAATTTTTTAACTCTATGTAGTATCTGGGATGGCTTCTGCCTCATCTACTTCATCGGCCTCATTTTCCACTTCCTGCCCTGTACTGTGAAGTTGCTTCCTAAGAGATCAATTTTCAATTATAAGTATGGGAGTCTCCTGATACCTGTGATTGAGTCTTGACTGAAGCTTCCTATTTTCAAAACTGGGTGTATTGGCTTGAGAATGAAATTTATCCATTTGTGCACACATATTAGACTCTTGAGCCCAAGATTGAGAAAGGTGACCTTTCAATGTAGTGTTCTTAGTTTTAAGCAATCGATCCAACACCTTGTATTCATGCAAATTCTCTTTTAAGTGTGCGTTCTCTATCTATAACTTAAAGAATTTTTTAGGAGAAATTATCTTGGGACTATCCAGTCATGTAGGATTCTGTGGAGATGAACTAGATTGGGAGAAATGTGGAGGTAATTCCTTCTTTAAATTTACTAGGACATCTGCAATGGCTGATGAGCCTCCTTCTATCTCATCATCAGTATCTATATAGAGTTTCATTTGAAATCCAGGGGAAGGATTATCAAGATTCGGGTTCTTAGATGTCATACTTCTAGTCATTTTCTTGAATTCAGGCTCTAAAGATGACACTTCTCCTATCACTTTGACCTTCCTCTTTTTACCAGTGTGAGAGAGAGACCTTTTAATTCTGGTTGGGACAGTAGGACTAAACAAATTTCCAGCTATGAAATTATTCCAGGTGTTTTTACGGGCTTTTAATTCAGTCACAATTAATAATTTAATTATCCCATGATGAAACAAATGTTTCTCAGGGTTTAAAATTGACCTCTTCACTACTTCACACATTTTCTTTAAACTCCTCCAAAGAAAATAAGGAAAATTCATTTCCTTACCTTGTGCAAAATGCTGTAAGATGCGGATATGATAGGTGAAAGTCAGATTGTATCGCCCTTCACAAGTCAGATATCGTTGGAGGACAATTAATGGTTTCTTCCATTCCTCCTTAAGCCAAGCCCTTGGAACTCCTTTAGACCAATCTTCATCATGATACTTCTTCTTCAAAAACCAATTCCTCTATGATATTGGTAAATTCTACTTCTTAAATCATTTTTCACCAGTTTGGGGGCAAGCCTGTAGCTGCAACAATAGTCTGCTCTGCAACCTCCATCACAATATCCCTAAATCGAGTAACCCTACGATCAAACCCTTGAGCAAACAAAAGTGAGATGCTACTATCGTTCCCACGGAATTTTTCAAAGCACCTATGCCATCCTCGGCTGTGAAACATCTCTCGACAAACATTGTACTCTGGTGTTGCCTCTAAATCTTGGATTGAACCTGGTTCATAACGAATAGCCACCATTTTTGGAAAAAATGCAACAGAAAATCGTTCAACAGAAATTCAAAACCAAGGAGGAATACAACAATATGTTGATAGGGCTCATTTCAAAACCTGATAGTGATTTGGTGTATAATGGTGCGTTAAATAATGATGGAAAATAGTATAGAGATGTTTAGAATTTGGAAGTGGGGAAACAAGTTTGCGGTGAAGGGATAAATGGCAGGTATAGGAATAAAATCATGTTTTATATGGAAGTAATCAAGACAGGGTAAAGACTGGAAAAGCATAAGGATAGATGGGCAAGTATAGGAATGAATCTTGTCTTGTATGAAGATAATTATTAAAGAATAAGTCTTGTCTTGTCATACGAAAAGCTTCTACAGACTTATAAAAGACCTTGGCATATCATTAAAGGGCATATTTCGAATCACTGAAAGGATTCAAAATGTCAAATGAGAAACAGAGGTTTGTCAATCAAGGATAACCAAAATGAGGAAGATTTAGATAAACTGAGCATAATTCAGATACAGGGTTGTACTTGTCCATAATTTTATTCTTGTGTTTAGTCAAATTAAGAGTTTAAAAATGCATACCTCAATATTGTTGTTGTACTTGTACCAAATGTGCAGATCAAGATCAGATGGTGACTATGCCCTCCAAGAAGTTGTTGATTGATTGCTGAAGTTATCCTCCCAGAAACTATGTGGACTACTGATGTCCATCTTTGGTACTGAAATAATGATGCAGAGAATTTTTTTAATCTAAACTCTAAAGAAGAACAGAGTTGTCGAACCAACTGATTGCTTATTCTTGCAAAAATAAAAAGGATTTTTGCATTTTTACTAACTATTCGCAGCATTTTATTCCTACCTACTTGAAAACAAGACAAATCTTCCTTCAAGTAAAGGTTGATTTCCAGAGCAACCATTCACGCATCAAGATAGAAAGTAACCTCTTGTCCAAATAAAAGAATTGTACCTGTACTACTGAATGGATATGAGGAACCAACAAGATGTTTATTGCCAGATCCAAGAGAACCTGAAGAAGGAATCTTTCTTGAGGCCTCATAATAGATTGAAACCAATTTTCTATAAATTCTTGCATACCCTGGTGCTCTTGAGTTTTAATACTATCAATATCCATACTCTCTAGCCCTTCAGATATCTGATCTTCATATCCTTGACCATCCATAGGAGGTAAGCATGCAAGAAACTCTTGACTTCCTGGTTCCAATGCTTGTTCTATACCTAATGAAGCTTCTACTCTCTTGACCTCTTTTGCAGGCAGACATGCATGCTTGAAGGAGCCTGCTAAATCTAGTGATTTGTCTTTTTCTTCTTGAGTTACAGATAGATCTTCAAGCTCCATCAGAATATTAGAAAGCTGTTGAAGTAACACCCTCCTTCTTTCAATAATTCTTGAATCCATCTGGGTGATTTTTGTTGGTTTTTTTCTACAATTTCTTCTATTAAAATCAAACACAACATAATCCCTATTCTCGAATCCTTTTTAATGCCTCCCCGGCAACGGCACCAAAATGTTGAGCTAGATATATACCATATATTCCAACACTTATTTGTCAACCCGGGAAGGTAAACTTTGAGGAACCAATACAATATGTACAGGAATGGAGTCAAACTTATCTTGCTCACAGAAATCTCAAATCTTCACACCTCTATCTAATTCATAATGAAAATGCTCCTACTAATGAAATTCTTGGAAACAATCTACTTGAAGTAGCGTAATTGAAATAACCCATACTTAAACCAGCAACCAATCCTTATAACTTAAAAACTTCAACATCTTATTCCAAGTGAACTGAACCAATGCGTAACACATTCTACTAAGAAATGAAAACTGAATCAAAACCACTCAAGATGCTAACTATAACCTTATTACTCCTTAACTGTTGTAAGCAAATGAAAACTCCCCAAATCATGAACAAGACTGAAATTAAATTGCTAGAAATTAGTCAAAATTCCTAAAAAAAGAATCTACATCAATCCTTCTATTATGACCGAAGATGCACTGCAAACTAGGGTAGGGGGCCCTTCCTATCCAAGTTGCATCGATAATTAACTATCAATCCATTCTCAATTGAAATAACCCATACTTAAACCAGCAACCAATCCTTATAACTTAAAAACTTCAACATCTTATTCCAAGTGAACTGAACCAATGTGTAACACATTCTGCTAAGAAATGAAAACTAAATCGAAACCACTCAAGATGCTAACTATAACCTTATTACTCCTTAATTGTTGTAAGAAAATGAAAACTCCCCAAATCATGAACAAGACTGAAATTAAATTGCTAGAAATTAGTCAAAATTCCCAAAAAAAGAATCTACAACAATCCTTCTATTATGACTGAAGATGGACTGCAAACCTGGGCAGGGGGGCCTTCCTATCCAAGTTGCATCGATAATTAACTGTCAATCCATTCTCATAGACAAGCTTCAAGATTAATCAAAGACAGAAGACTAAAATAAGAAATGTGTTCTTGTTCTATTCCATCTACAAACAAACGATTACATTCCTCTATGCTATGTTCTATCTATCAGCTATTCCCCCTCATATCTACATACATCTCTCATTTCCATCCTCCTTTATATAGAATTTTGAACCCTCGTACATACTAGCTTTCTATTATCTTCCCATATCCCAGAATAGATAACATAATTAATGTAACAATTACATAAGGATTTGAAAATGTATTTTGCATTAATACAAGAGAGAAATGATGCGCTCAACATCACAGAGCTCGTATAACCATTGCACCAATGTAGGAGAGAATATCGTGATGCCTTTTAACTGCCTTAGTCTCATGACACGAAGTGTCATCAAGACAAGTTGTCATTTATTCATAACTGAAATAGAGCATGCACTGGTTGTTTACGAAGATTCTCATGGAGGGATCATCCTTGAAACAGTCATCCTGGTGCTGGAACATCAACATTAGTACAGGAATCCATAATATAATATTATAAGTGAGATTGTGCATTAAAAACTCTCAAAACTTAACTAAAAACAAGAGAACTATTAAAGACAAGTTTTGGGTCTTTAGATATCGATTTAAGTCAATGTTTAAACCAAAGTTATACAAAATAAGGGGTATAAGACTATTAGAAAGATCATATGAAAAGATATAAGGCATTAAAAATTGATCAAATTTGGGTCCTAACAATAACATTGTTACATTGAAAAGAAGGTAATTTATCTAAAGATTTTTCCAGAATTACACGAGGATAACCATTTATTGTAGAAAAATCACATGGTTTATATAAATGATCCATTTATAAACTAGAATTATAAAAAAAAAAAAAATGAATACCAGAAATGGACTTAGATCCGAGATTATCAAGGACCCTACGAGAAGCAAGTTTGTTCAACCTCCTCCTATAAAAAATTTTAGGTTCAAGGATGAAGCTAACCAAACCCTGTGAGTTCCTTATTGTATAATACTTTGTTAAATTATTTTGCAGTGGAGTCACGAGATGATAGAGTCTATTTTTAAGACACAAGATACATCAAACAAATTAGAAAAAAAACAATAAAGGAAAACAAAAGTCGTATTCCTGGAATAACAAGATTTATCCCCGGCAACTACGCCAATTATGTTGCAGCCTAATCCACAACCCGGGTCACGTGG
The DNA here is from genome assembly GCA_010110895.2 of Picea sitchensis. Classification (NCBI taxonomy): domain Eukaryota; kingdom Viridiplantae; phylum Streptophyta; class Pinopsida; order Pinales; family Pinaceae; genus Picea; species Picea sitchensis. The sequence continues at coordinate 4,914 of SNQJ01S0189266.1, read as the reverse complement.
AATAAATCTTCAATCCATTGAGTGTGGCATTGGGGGAAATTCTTGAGTCGGGTAGCTGTCTCCTAAAACTCGACTCCTCCATCTAGGTTAACTCCTAGTGAAACCAAGGGGGTTAGTCATTGTTAAAATTTGATATGCTTGTTTAACCATAGACGATGTCACATCATTGTCACCCAACCATAAGAATTCACATATTCCACTCCTGAGCACACTAGCCTTTACTTAGAATAATTTTGGCAAGTCTACACTAGAACCAACAGATAAACCCTAGCCACAATAATGTTGTAGCAATAACACAATAAACATACAAATATAGTGTACCTTACACAAAGAGAAGCACAAAAGAGATACTAGAAAGACTGCTACACCATTCCTCCATATTTGTGCCCTCTCCAGCTGCAACTGCAGCTCTCTAAACTTGAGCCCTAGCTGCCACTGCAGTTCCTCCTTAGACTTGCACAATGGCTAAGTGAGTGAGTGTACAAATGAGCTAAGGCATCACCTTATTTATACTTGTTCTGCCAATGAACTTTTCCCACAAGCTCAACCTATCTTTTCTGGAAAATATAATTTACTTTGACTTTTCTGGCATGGTCGACTTCTCTTTATGTGTTTCTTATTTCTTTGTTATTATTCTCCTTGGGCCGACTTCTCTTCTAGGGTTTCGACACATCTGTTTAATGGTTCTCTCACTTCCAGAATATTCTAATCTAAGTACAAAGGTTACACTTGAAGGTTAATACATGCCATAACTACCAAAACATCAACACTCCCTCTTAGCTAGGGAGGTATTAACTAATATGTTCTTCATGCAGTGGTCTCAAACACATCGATCCATCTCACATGGCATGGGAAAGACTATCATGGTCTTGCATACTAGTCTATAGGTAGCATCACCATAGCCATACAAAATTTCTCATGATCAAATAGATCATGTTTCAAGTGGCATGGCCACATGGCCATCTCATGATCAAAAAAATCATGTAACAAGTAGCATAACCACATATTATCAATCTAGCTGGAAATCACCTCCAATTGTACTAGTTGGCACTACAGATAGTAACCTCTAATGCTACTGATCATCACTCTAATTGGGAATCATCTTCGACACTACTAGTCGGCATCTAGTTCATACATAACTAGTTACTCGTTAGCTCATAGCATCCAATACATTACCAACATCTCATCAGTGGGCTCAACAGTCATGGAGGGACTTTCTTCCAGCTCACACAATGTTGGGCATCTGGCTTTCGCTAGGGACTATTTGGCCCAAAGTCTGACCACTAGCCCCAGGCTAGTCCCCTAGTTGGAACATCAGTCCTCTGGCCCCACATAGACCATGCATATAACCATGAGGGTTAGGTGATGTAGTGCGCACACACTACCCATCTAGCCCCAGGATAGGAATCATTCGGTTGAGAGTCTGACCACTATCCCTAGGCTAGTTATCATCCGGCCTAGATTCCAACCACTAGCCCCAGGATAGTAATCATCCAACCCAAAGTTCGGCCACTAGCCCCAAGCTAGTCATCATCTGACCCAGAGTCTGGCCACTAGCCCTAGGATATTCATCCTCCAAGCACACAAGTTGGCCCTCCATATATCAAGGAAATATGACCTCCTCGAAGGATCCATGATTTACACTTCATGAATCTGGGAACACATGCCCTCCCCAAATGATCTGTGTCTACTAACCTTGTGCGAGGTCAAGATGACTGGTGCCACAGTCAGTGCCTGAACATGAACCTGTTTTTACTGCACCACACTATTCTACACCTGGATTCGCATTTGTAACACATCACTCCCTCTCACAAGGAAAATTCCTTCTGGACCACACCAAGCTTGGCTCTAAAGTACTCGAACTTCACTCTAGACAGAGGCTTAGTCAACATGTATGATACCTTTTTGTTGGTAGGCACATACTAGAGCTTCACTACTCCCTTATGTACCATCTCTCAAATAAATTGGTACTTTATCTCGATATGCTTGGATCTATCATGACACAATGGGTTCTCCGAAAACCTTATGCAACTCTGGCTGTCACAAAGGATACAGGTCACCTCTAACTCAAGATCAAACAATCTTGTAATCAACTTCTGAATCCACTACTTCACTACAAGCTAAACACACTACTACTGCTCTTCCTCTACAGAACTGAGTGCCACACAAGTCTGCTTCCTACTGAGCCACAAGATCACAACTGATCCCAAACTGAAGCAACATATGAATGTACTCTTTCAATATATGACACTTCCTACCCAATATGAATCTTTATAGCCCTGCAGTCTTATCTCACGATCCAAGATATATCCGAGTCCATAATCAATTATACCCTTCAGGTAGCTCATCACATGTTTTTCTGCAATCAGGTGAACATGTCTAGGCTCAACCATGTACTTAATCAATGCGTTCATTGTAAAACATATATCTGGCCTCGTGTTTGTCAAGTACATCAATGAACCAATCATTTTTCCATACATGATAGCATCCACTGTCTCTGAAGACGTATCACTCAATAACTTTAGATTCGTCGCCATCGGTATAGGAATGGATTTACAATCCATCATTTTGAATTTCTTTAGAATCTCTATAGTATATTTTCCTTGGCACAGGAAAATCTCATCAGGTTTCTACCATACTTCTATACCTAAGAAGTAATGCATCATGCCTAGGTATTTCATCTCGAACTTTGCAGAAAGATTCCTCTTACTCTTAGTGATGAGCTTCTCGTCTCCTGTTAGAAATAGGTCATCCACATATAACAGTAATATCACTGGTCCACCATCCACAATCTTGTAGTAAATGTTGGAATCTGCTTTACTCTTGGTAAATCCCAAGCTCATCAGAAAATTTTCTAATCTAGCATATCATGTCCTGGGTTCCCGCTTAGGCCCATACAAATATTTCTTCAATCTATAGACATGAGACTCCTTCTCATGTATCTTGTGGTTTCTCTATGTATACGTCTTCTAACTATTGGAGCAAGTGTCTCTTCACAGTCTTCTCCCTCTTGTTGGGAGAATACTCTGGACACAAATCTGGACTCATACATATCTATGCTTCCATCAACAACATGTTTGATCTTGTAGATAAATTTGGAAATCACCACTAACTTCCCTTCTGGTCTCAAGGAAAAAGATCCATATCCCAGTCCTTCTGACTGGGTTCCTCCTCTATCACTGAAACTAGGGAATCTTCCCAAGAGGTCTCATATCTCCTCAAAGCCTCTAAAGATTCGATCTAGCCTCCTCAACTCATGGAAATTGTCTATCAATCTTGGAAGATGTCTCTCTCTCCCATCTGAATTAAATTCTCTAAGACATTGACACTTGTTGAGATCAGGCTCACTTAGTGTCTCTATAATTTTTGGAGCCATATACTCCCTATGTATGTGATGATTTCCTCTGAAGTCTCCTATGAATAGTCCTGGGGAGGCTTCTCCTCCTTACTGGATCATGAGGGCTGATTCCCTCTAAACTCTAGCTCCTTCTGAGCTAGTACTTGGTGGGGTCTCCTGCCTCACCATTGGTGGAGCCATCTACTCCTCATGAAATGGCTCATCAATTCTATATGGATTTTCATCTTGCAAAGTGTCATGGGACCATGTTGGTCTCTACCTGGTTGCTGCAATGATTCTAGGTAGGCCCTTTTGGATCTACTAACTTTTCCTAATGATTTGAAGAGTGATCAACTGCACTAGAGGGATTTTTTTGGTCATATTTGGAGCCTTCTTATCCTTACAATTAATCTCCATATGAGATACTTTGTATCTCGCAAAATTACCCTTCTTCATCTTCTTTTTCTTTGGTACATGGATGTATACGGTCATGTATACAACTTCTTATCTAGATAGTCTACTCCATGTCTCAAACTAGAGATCATCTAATATGTTGTTTCCTACAACCATCACTATAGATTGCCTCAAAGTATCACCTATGACCTTCCCGAAACAAGGACAAAAAAGGGGAAAACAATAGACAAGAATAATACTCTTATAATAATAAAAACAATAACGAGAACAAATAATCATAGTGGCTCCTTCTCAGAGCTATTGCTTGTGACCTTCCTAGAACAAGAGCCAAAATAAAAATACAATAATAAGAAATAGGAGCAACACTCTTCTAGTGTTGTGATCAATCATTTCCTCATTGTAACCTCCATGGAATTTATAAAATAACCTTCCCGAGACAACAGCAACAAGAACAAAAAGTATAATAGCATTTTCATAAGAACATATCTATGTCAACAAGAATAAAAGACAATCTCATGGTAATCATCATATTATTATGAAGGTGACATGCGTGGAAGAAAAAAAAGAAGTATCTCCTAGTAGTGATAGAACCTTTCAAGGATTGTTGTCACAACTAGTAATGTAGCAATTATCAAACTTGATATGTGCAAATTGGAAACTTATTAATTTAATAAATCAAACCTGGAGCCTGGAGTCTTATCTTCAAGAACGAGTGTTTTTTATTTTCTTCTGAGTCTTCTTTACTCAAGATGACACGTATTCTCTTCAACCTGTCCCCTGTACTTAAGACAATATGATTTCTTGACATAAATCTAAGTTAGAGAATATAATGCAAATAAACACTAAAATCTCAACCTTAATCAATCTAATACTTTGACTAAAGTTAGTTTCTAACTTTAACTTTGAACAAAGGTTAGTATGATAATCATAACTTCAATATATCAAAATACACATAGTTGTTCATAAGATCACAATAATTCCATAACAACTAAAGGCATATGAAAACAATCAAACCTGGACTGCGTTGTTCCTTTGAATGTGTTGGATTTGAGATCCCTCTAGATCTATGATTGTTGCTTGGACAAGAGATCCCTTCTCCTGCAATGACACTCAAAATAGTGATACAGTTTAAACATATATAAGTACATACTTATGGCAGCATC
>SNQJ01S0189264.1:0-18248 GCA_010110895.2 Picea sitchensis | reverse complement strand
ATATATGTTAAGAGGTTAAATGATTTTCCCCTCAAACTATAAATGTATTTCGATAAACTACAAATTTAATTGAATATGCACCCTCCTATCTTAGAGGAAATATTATATACAATGTAAACCTCCCTTCATTTGATGTTTTAATGTTTTTTTCCTTTTCAATTGTGTGAATTTATCCAGAAAACATAAAATTTAAGAATTTATGAGGAGAATTATCGGATTTGAAAACTTCTGAAGGAAACCATGTTTAATCACTCTTGAGTAGATAAATTGAAGTATGAGTAATGTGTTTAATATTAAAATTATATGTTCTCCCAGATGGCGTAACGGAAGTCGAGACTAGGCCCGGGCAAGTGAGGCCACCCCAGAAGTTTGACAAGATGGCAGGGATAGTTGGTAATCAGGTTAGTTATAAGAAGGACATGCTGATGGGAATGGGCAGTTGGTCATTCAGTGATGAGGAGGCCTGTACATGCACGCCCCAAGTGGGAAACTAATGGTCGTAATTAAAATTATTAGTGTGAGAGGTGGTGGGAGTATGAAGCTCTCAATGGAATGTGAGGGAAAAAATCCAGAAGCCACCATGGTGAGTACCCTACGCGATGATGACGACGGGAGGAGAAGTGTCAAAGTGTTTTTTTGGTGGGCAAGGTCGATAACTCATAAAATGGTTGGGAAGTATGAGTCTATACGGAGCCCCATTTCATAAACTCAAGAGATGTGCAATGACGCAAGATAAAGAGAAGCTTCAAGGAGGGATTGGCTTCAATTTCAATTTAAACAGGGATCTGAGCCTTGGGAGGCGCCCAGGGTATAGAGCGAGCCAAAAATTGTGAGTGTTGTTAGGAGAGTTTGGAGAGCCTAGAGAAGGGAGAGCTCTTGGAGAGGATGAGTGGTTAGGAGGAATATTGGGTGCAAGCCAAGGAAAGGAGGAATACTTTATTCAAAATAATTCTCACCCACATCCTTGTTGATGGTTTAAGGCCCATATCAGAGTGGTTTGATGGGGTCATGTGAGGTAATATTTCTACAAATGCAACGATACCTTATCTCCCACCTAAAACTTGTGTGGTACCCAATGCTAATCGTGGTGGTGCTTGTACTTAGCATAGGCTTTCTGCAAAATATCATGAACTTGTTGTTGGATGTGCTGGTGAGCGTGGGATGACTCTTCCTATGCAGCTGCAATCGACAGAGCTATGTCAATGGGGGTCGATCGCTGGAACCCCAAGAACACCTGAAAAAGGATGTGGCCAATAGAGTTGTGGAGGGATTTTTTGTAGCTATGTTGAACATAGGGAAGGCTGTCATCCCATGTGCGTGGATGTTTGGAATTGTACATCCTCAAGATATGGAAAATCATCATGTTGACTACATGTGTTTTTCCATTAGTCTGTGGTTGGAAGGCAACCAATTTGGTTTATTTTGTGTCCATCATCGACCATAGGTTGGACCAAAAAGTGTTCAGGAACCTACTATCTCAATTTGAGATAATGGTTCATGGGAGCCCAAAATGAATCCAAACATGTTTAAAGAAGAGCTTGGTGGTGACCTAGATTATGATGCTCTTCTTGAAGGGTGTCAAAACTTAATCTTAGAGAAACAATCAATGACCATGAAAAAACAGTATTTCTCGTGCCTGGTTTAAAGCAGACTTGACATGTAATCGATGGAGATGGACTCCCAAGTCTATCTGAAGTAGGCAGAGGGGTTATAGCCTCTATTTCTTTATGGAGGGATTAGAAATGGCACAGACAGTGTATGATGTGATGTACTTGTGGACATCTTGTCGAAGCTTCGACCAATAAAAATGTTTTTATGGTACTTCTATCATTTTATCTACACCAAAATTTATTGTTTCCTAGTTGTAATGAGATTCCTAGATTATCTTTGCATGCTCGCTTGAAGGAAAACAAATATGGCTTAGATGGCATAAAAATCCTTCCTAGAGATGAAATTCTGGGACTATTTTTCCTATGCTCAATATCTGATAGAAAAAAGAAAAATTAGAGTCAGTATTGTATAATTGTGAGCACTAGGCCGTATCATTCCCATGGGAGTTAATAAATTTGGTTAGCGCCACAACCGAGGGTCGACTGAGGAAATATGTGACATGGTTGGTGCATCTCTTCTTGTACTTGATGTTCAAGTGGATTTGTTGCAGATATGTGGACCATTTATTATGAAGGTCATTATGTAACTTTCCTTGTTTCTACATGAATTGCAGAGGCATGTGATCAGTATGGATGATCATTTCCTTCCCCAATGGAGTACATCTCTTTTTCGTAGGTGGGGTATCTTCGAACAACATGAGATAGTGTTTCACTAGGATAGGATATCAAATTCCCATGATGAGTGAGGACCGAACATATAGCATAATCTGAATCATTTTTTTCAATCTCAAATGGTTGTTGCAGGTCTGGAAAAATAAGGACAAATGCTAAGCAGAGGTGGAATTTTAAATCCTCGAATGTTTTCTCTTGGGATGCGTCCCACACAAACTTGGCCTTCGCTCTACCCTTGGCCACCTAGCTTAGATCCCAAGTGATATGAGAGAACCCCAACACAAATGTGTGGTAGAAGTTAGCGAGGCCTAAGAAGATGCAAAGCTCGATCATTATCTTCGAGTCGATCTATTAGAAAAATAGGATCGCAGAGAAATAAAGTAAACAAATGTGAATGTAAAACATAGAAGATTCAAAATAAAATAGAGACACATATATATGTGGTTCACCTAGTGTGGGCTACGTCCACCAGAGAAATTTCCAAGTCCTTCCTTTTTATTATCCAGCAAAATGAAGGGATTCAACCTACAACACACCTATTGTAACTTCCTCTTCTTTTTCTCACAGTCTCCTCTCTCAGAATAAAATATTCACACACATACACAACTTCAATACAATTCCCTCATAAAAAAGGGTTTCCTTCTAGAGAAAAAATCCATAAAATAACCTCTACTGTTAGATCTGTGACCTTATAATGAATGGTCCATACTGACTGTGAAATTACAATATTTTACAAGGCGATTTTTCCCAAAATTTTGCTTTAGGGGCGCCACCCCTAAATCCCCCTTACACCCCCCATTAGGGAATGGGATCCAAGCACGACTGAAAAAAACCTCTTAATTAGGAAGATAATCAGGTTCCACAACCAATAATCTCCCACTTGGAGAACAATCACGACACCTCCACTGCTGATGTACCTGTTGTATTATGATCCACCTTGTACTTGGAAAATTTCTCATCTTCACCTTCATGCTTGAAGACCAACTGAAACTAAGCAGGAACTCATTTTCTCCTTGGTTACTCCCTTTGTTAACATGTTTGCATGATTTTGGCTAGTATGTATCTTTTCCAACTTCAATTGTCCACATTCCAAAACAGATCGTATGAAATGGTACTTGAGTTGTATATGCTTAGTCTTAGAATGGAAGGCTGAGTTCTTTGCAAGATGAATGGAACTCTCGCTGTCACAATACAACCTGCTATTCTTCTTCTTCTTTCCCAATTCCTCCATAAACCTCTGTAACCAAATCATTTTTTTACTAGCCTCTGTAGCAACAACATACTCTACTTTCGTTGTTGAAAGTGCAACAACATTTTGTAGTTTTGAAATCCAACTTATTGTTTTTCCACCTATAGTAAAAACATACCCTGTGGTTATCCTCCTGCTATCTTTATCCCCTGTCATATCTGAATCAACATATCCCTGTAGAAAAATGTTTGGACCTCCAAAACATAATTCGCAAGTACTAGTACCTCTCAAATACTCGGGAATCCACTTTACTGTCTCCCAATGTTCTTTACCTAGATTTTTTATATACCTACTCGCAACTCCCACATCATGTGCAATATCTGGTCTTGTGAAAACTATCACATACATCAAACTGCCAACTGCTGACAAATAAGGGACCCTGGACATGTATTGTATCTCCTCCTGTGATCCGGATTTCTGAGTGCAACAAAATGAATAACAGATTGAATACAACAACATGTAGATACAAAGAACAACAATAGATATCCAGTGAACAATAACTTCTATTGAATAAATAAAATAGGATGAAACTATAAAACTTCAAAACTGAAAACAACTTGCTCGAATGGTGGTAGCTATCTATGAGAAGATATGTGGATTCTATGTGCATATGTCTAAGAAGAATGATTACAATGAGGCTCTAGAGACCTTTTTAACATTACTCATGAATGCCAAAACCCTAGACATCCAAAAAACTAACCCTAAGAGATGAAAATCCAAATGTTATGTGGGCCCCAATGGGTAAGTTGGTACCTCAACTTCCCGAGATCGTAACGTTTGCATACGACCTCCATTTTAGGTGTGTGATAGCCCGTTGGAAAGTTCTATCTTTCGATATCTACACATTATTCTGTCAAACTCTGACTCTGTCTACAATTTGACTGTGGCAAGCCAAAAAAAATTGTTTGGTGACCCAAAATGTCCCTAGAAGCACAGAAAGATGTACTGACATGAAAATTTCCAAAATAATCCAGTTGGATTAGGTGGGAGGCCACCAATCTACACTTGGACAATGTGTAGGGCTTCAGACAACTTCAAAAGTGTAGAACCCACAATTACAAAGAATTACAGAAGAATGTGTTGAACTAATAACTGTCAAGAGGAGCAAGTTAGAATAGGTGGGTGGCCACCAATATCCACCTAGATCGGTCCTCCCCCCTTAGGAAGCAATGGTCTCCATTGCATTGAGTTCCCCCATCAGGAGAGGAAAATTTTGTTGAATTTGGCTCTGGGTGTTCCACTTGCCTTGGTGCAGGAGTTTCCCTTCCTTGACAACCCAATAAAGTTGGATCCTCTGTTGGCAAGTGCAAATGACCTGTGTGTCCACTATCTGATCAGTAGATGCATGTTCCATGCAATCAGGGTTGAGCTACGTTGGTGTCAATTGTTCTACGATCTCCAAGGTGTCCAATAATGCTGGAAAATATGGTCATAGGAGGTCCACATTGAACAGTGGGTGAAATCCAAGGAAGGGGGGATTGTTGAGCTCAAAAGAATTGTCACCCATATCCTTGGTGATAGTGTAAGGCCCATAGTGAAGTGGACAAAGCTTCTGATGGGGCCCTGTAAGGCGTTCTTTCTGCAAATGTAACCAGAACTTGTCTCCCACTTGAAACTTGTGCGATACTAGGTATTGATCATGGTGATGATTGTACTTAGCATGGGATTTCTTCAAAATCTCATTGCCCTGTTGGAAGATGTGTTAAATCTACTCAATGAATATGGTGGCTTTGTCAACCTGAAACTGAACATGGGAAGAATATTTCTGTGTGGTTGCAAGAGGTATTGAAACATCAATGGGACCAAACGGTTAGAATCCTAGCCCCACCTGAAAGGGGCTATGGCCTGTGGAGCTAATCCAGGATCTTTTTGTCCGGTGACTTATTAAAGAATTGTATTAAATTAGCATAAACTAAAGTACACCATAAAGAAGGAAAAGCTCAAAAGGAAAGAGACATAAGCATGAAATACGAACACAAAAATGTGATAACGGAGTTTGTCACTGGTGGACTACGTCTTCGAGTCCTGCTCTCAAATGGGTAGGCCCTTTTACTAACTCTACAAAAGAATTGGGAAAAATACACAAGTATACCTCATTATGGAGTTAAGCTATAGAAGCTTTGATTAGATCAGAAAAAAAACATCACCACTGCGTTCGTGGCGTGGAATTACCTAAAAATTATTGTCTCCATGCCTCGATCTAATTCTGTCACTTTCAGATCCAAGAAAAACCTCACCTCAATTTTTGTGCCTACACCTGAAATTAATGATTGGACTCTATCTCAAAATTTGTGCCTCTATCTTGAAATTCATGTCTTTTTCATACGGTCGCGCCCTTGGTTCTCCCCCTTCATACATTGGTGGAAAACCCTGAGCGGTTATGAATTAATGGGTCGCTTGGCGTATTGGTTAGCGGAGGCTATTTTAAGTCCTTGGTTGGTGGAGGTCTCGGGGTTGAATCCATAGGCCTCCCCTTTTGGGCTCCTCCATTATGACCATTTGACAGATGCCACTAAAATGGAATAAATTCTACTAGAAGGGAAGAGACTTTGGCGGGCAGTGGAATATGCCAACAAATATGGTGGAACCACCACCAGATTTGGCGGACTACCATTAATATATTTTTTTTTTTATTTTTAGTTGTTGGGTGTCATTGGGAATTTTCCCACTACCACGTGGCAGCCAAACATTGGCCCACGTCACCTCCTTGTACAGTCACCCTGCCACGTCACATGTCTTCTACGTCAGCCTGCCACGTGTTGTACGGATGCCACGTCAGCCTACCATGTATTGTATGGATGCCACGTGTCCTATACAAACTTTCATGTGGCATGTTTTCAATGGTCCTCATGTCATCCTAAAAACTCCAAAAATCAGTGACACGTGGCAACCTCTGGTGCTTCCACGTCATCATGAAACGTGTCGCTCTCTACACTTGCCACGTATACTATATGGATGATGATTTCATCCATACTAATGTTGACGTCGGCAGTATGGATGCTGATTCATCCTTGTTGATTGGGCTAGGTTGACCAATACATTGACCATGAATATCTTGTGATCTGTAACTTCATATGACTCGTCGTTTGTGTCGTTAGAAATCTTACGACACGCTCTTCGCGATCATGCCATTTTCATTGAGATTTGGGAACTTTGAATTTTTTCCCTTTCTTTGTCTGTTGAAGCCATTTCGAGCGTCTCAAGTTGCTTCTACGAGTTTTGAGTTGTTCTTAGCCTTCTCTGGATCCTTTTTGGATCACGCCTTTCCACTGAGAGCTTTTTGGACCACCAAAACATTTCATCAATCAACAAGTAAGTGATGGATGAGTCCCCTCACTTTGTCCTTCTCAATCCACTTTGTCTTTCTTGGATGTGTGCCCTTTAATCCTACTCAAAGATAATCAACATCACCCTGGCGTGAAGTCCTCTTCCTTTTGTCCAAGATGATAACTTCCTGTAACTCATCCAAGTACTCAGGTGCAAACTCATCAACTGAAGGTATTGAAACTTCCTCATCATGATCCATGATCATGGGAGGCTCAAAAAGTTTCAAGTTCTCTATGTTCAGAACTGAGTAAATATGCATATAAGGTGGAAGATCTAGACGAAAAGCATTGGTACTAATTTTCTCTAAAATAGTGAAGGGTCCATAATGAATGGGCTTGAGTTTCTTTCCTTCACCCTTCAATCTCTCCCTGTTGATGTGAAGCCATACCCAGTCTCCAACTTGGAACTGATGATCAACCTTGTTCTTGTCATGTCGAGCTTTATATTGTGCTTGACTTTTCTCCAACTGTTCCCAGACTATCTGGTGTATCTGTTGGATCCTCTGGATGAACTTGCAGGCTCTATCCTCTATTTGTTCTTCATTCACATAGATATCTCTCCCATACATTAATTCCAAAGGAACCTTGGGTAGGTACCCAAAACATGTCTCAAAAGGTGAACTTTGAGTGGATGAATGTAAATCTCGATTATAAGTATGTTGTACATAGGGTATATGTTCATCCCATAACTTGGGATGCTTTTTGCAGTAGCCTCAAAGAAAAAGAACCATTGTTCTTTTTACCACCTATGTCTGTCGGTTTGTGGATGGAAAACAGTTCTCCTCTTCAACCTGGTGTCCATCATTCTCCACAAGCTAGTCCAAAAATCCCCAAGGAATCGAGTATCTCGATCCAAGACAATGAATGTGGGTAATCCAAAGTGAAACCAAACATAATGAAAGAAGAGATTAGCAATCTGCTCAACAATGATCTTCTTTTTACATGGAATCAAGATACACATCTTATTGAACCTATCCACTACAAAATACAAATAATCATGACCCCCTTTGGTCATTAGTAAACCCCCTACAAAATCCATGGAAATGTTTTCCCATGGATGGGATGGAACAAGAAGTGGTGAGTATAGCCCCAATTTTCTATCAATGGGCTTACAAGTAGAACACAGCACACACCCCTTTGCATATCTAGTTACAATTGCTTTCATTTGAGGCCAATAGAAAAACCTATGCAAATGAACCATAGTTTTTCCTACCCCAAAATGCTCAGACACAAGAGAAGTGTGAGCTTCGTGTATTACATGGACTCGTTCACGTGTAGGAATACATAGCTTCCCGAGATGGTAGACTATTTTTCCCTGTAGACAATAGTTCTCTATTTGTGCACCATGGGTTATCTTCTCATATACTTCTTTAAAATAGTCATCGATGGCATATTGTTCTACATAGCTATCATGAGATAAAGAAGTATTCTTCAAAATAATAGAAGCAACAATATGAGGTCTAGAAAACATATCGGATACCTTGTTACTTGTACCCTTCTTGTACTTGATTACCAAATGAAATTGTTGTAGAAAACCCATCCATATGTAATGTCGATATTGTTGCAGTTTGGTCTGTGCTTGGATATACTGTAAGGGATGGTGATCTATATGTATGATTGTTTCATTCCCTAACAATTAGTGCTTCCATTTCTTTACGCTCTGAACTAATGCATACAACTCTTTATCATATGTAGGATAGTTAACAACACCTTGGTTAACAATTTCAGAGTGGTAACAGATCGACTTATGATATTGCATCAATACTTCACCCATGGCGTATCTACTGGCATTTTTCTCGATCTCGGAAGGCTTTTGAATATTTAGCAGTGATTATATTGGTGCGGTACTGATCTTCTCTTTCAAAGTGTCGAAAGTTTTTTGTTTCTTTCCTTCCCACTAAAAAGTGTTCTTCACACTGGTTAAGGCATGCAAAGGATATATTATAAAGGAGAAGTTTGAAATGAACCTCCTCCAATACTGGACTACACCTAAGAAGCTTCGGACCTCGGTTACACTTTTTGGCTCGGACCAATTTACAATTACATCAATTTTGGAAGGATCAATTTTCAATTGTCCTCCTCCTACAATATGACCTAAGTATACAAGTGTAATCTTGCCAAATTCACATTTAGACATTTTTACATACAACTTTTCTCTTTGCAAAGTATCCAATACCTACTTTACATTCCTCAGATGCTTATCCCAAGTCCCTCTAAAAATAAGAATGTCTTCTAAATACACAATCACAAAGTCATCTAGGAAAGGCTTCAATACCTCATTCATCACAAGCATGAAAGTTGTCGGAGCATTACAAAGCCCAAACGACATAACTAACCACTCAAATGATCCATGTTTGGTTTTAAAGGTAGTCTTCCATGCATCCTATTCTGCGACCCTGATTTGATGGTATCCATTGCGCAAATCCAACTTAGTGAAATAAACAACATTCTTTAACTCATGATCAAGTAAATCATCTATACGAGGAAGAGGGTATCGATTTTTCACTGTGATTTTGTTTAAGGCCCAGTAATCGACACACATTCACCATGTGCCATCTTTCTTTGGCACCATCATGATCAGATAAACACAAGGAAATGAACTGGGCCTGATGACCCATTGATCCAATAATCCCTATACCTACTTCTTGATCTCTGTCATCTCCACAATTGACATCATGTACATGCCCACATTAGGAAATAGAGAATCCTGCTGAAGATGTATCTCATGTTGGATTTCCGTCTTAGGAGTTAATCCATCTAGTTCCTAAAAAATATCATCATACCTAGAAATAATATCAATTAATTCATTTTTATGAGATGGATCACACCCTTGGAAAGCATCAGATGTCCCGACATCTTTCTCTCTGACTACCATGAGTACATATCTCTTATTAGTGTTTATGAGTCTTTTCATTTGTCCTGCACTAACAAGTCTTTTATTTACTCGCATGTTTTGAGCTCTAACAATATATTCCACTCCCCCTTTAGTAAGGTGGTATTTTTTTCATGACGAAAGAAGACTGCTTTTCTATCATAAATATAAGGACTTCCCAACACTATGTCACATATATCAAGTGGTACAACATCCAAATCCACTTCATCAAACAATTTTGAAGTAATAGAAAATCTGATCCTACATTGTTTGGTGACATTAAGTTTTTCTTTATCACATACCCAACCAAGAGGATAAGGCTTCGGATTTGGTTTCATTTCAAGACCCATCTTCTTGACAAGTGCTTCAGATATTAAGTTTACTTGGGAACCCGGATCAAATAATGTATCTATCTTAGTATGTTTAGATACAACTCTTATATCAAATAACTCATTCCTCTTTCATTCATCAACATGAGATTCATCATTGGAACTTGAAATAGCATGAAGAGAATCTTTGCCTTGTAGTCCAACCATTGTGATCTTTGCTTCATCTCTTGAATCGGAGCCAAGATCTTGTTGCGCTGTAGCAACGGTCTTTGTCTTCCCCTTTCCACCGAACTATTTTGGTTTCTTTTCTGGATTCAGTTTCCAACAGTGTTCTTCATCGTGACCGCTCTTCTTGCAATGAGTGCAAGATGGTTTTCCCCCTTCTCTCATTACTGTAGCGGTCTTCTTGTCCTTCCTTTTGAACTTCTTGAAATTCTTTTGTGGGAAATTGGAAGGTTTCTTCGTGGGATCTTCTTGAACATATTTCCCCGTGTTCTCAAGGTGAGTGGCTTGCACACAAACTTTGTTAGGAATAGTGGATTTAAACAAGAGAAAAGTATAACAAATATAACTATGAAGAACACCAATACACTTCATTAAAGTTTCATAAGAATCCAAAGGAATTTTCAATGCAAGAGCTTTCTTCCTAAATTCTTCTATGAAACTTTGTATAGTTTGACATTTACTTTGCCTTAAAGTTTTCCCTTCCATCATTGCTTTATGTAAATACCCTAATGGATGGAACTGTTTCCTTACATATGATTTAAATCCAGACCATGAGGAAAGAAGATTAGAAGATTACCACACTTACTTCTGTCTTGAAGCTTGCTCTCCCACCATACAAGAGTGGTGCCTTCCAACTGAACAGAATTCAATTGCACTTTAACTTCCTCTTCATCATTATGTTGAACACAAAAATATACTTCCACCTTTCGGATCCAATTATCTAGCTTTTCAGGATTAACATCTCCATTAAACATAGGTAAATCAAATTTTACATCAATATTTAATAACGGTTTCTTAAAAGAGGCTTTATGGCTAGAATGATGAGAATGATGAGAATGCTCAAAGGAAGAAGAACTAGAACTTGAAGGTAAAGATGGAGGCTTGGGAGGATATCCTCCAGCCCCTTGGTTTACCGAAGCATCATCATCTGCATGTGCTTCATTTTTCTTCTCTTTCTTCTTCATCCTCTTCTCGTAATATCCATTCATTCGTTCGACCATTTTTGACATGCGATAAAATACCATGTGAAAGTTTTTCTCTTGTTCATCACGCTTGTCCTCTTCTGCCATTTTCTTCCTTCAGGATGCACGACCAAATTATGGATTGAAAGTATTAAGAGTTACTTCACCATACTTATGATTGGCCCTAATAAGCATTCATACTCAACAATTCAAGTCAAAGACAACTGCTCTGATACCAACATGATCCGAGATCTTTTCATCCAGTGACTTATTAAAGAATTGCATTAAATGAGCATAAACTAAAGTACACCATAAAGAAGGAAAAGATCAAAAGGAAAAAGACATACACATGAAATATGAACGCAAAAACTTGATAATAGAGTTCATCCCTCGTAGACTACATCTCTGGGTCCTACTCTCAAATGGGTAGGACTTTTTATTGACTCCACAAAAGAATTGGGAAAAATACATAAGTATACCTCATTCTGGATTTAAGATACATAATCTTTGCTCAGCTCAGAAAACAAACATCACCACTACGTTCATGGTGTCGAATTACCTAAAAATGACTATCTCCACGCCTCGATCTCAGTCTGGACTTTCAGACCCAAGAAAAATCTCACCTCAGTTTTTGTGCCTGCACCTGCAATTAATGATTGGACTCTGTCTCGAAATCCATGCCTCTATCTCCAAAATTTGTGTCTCTTTCGTATGTTCACGCCCTTGGTTCTCCCCCTTCATACAATGGTGGAAACCCCCTTTAAATACAAAATGTGGGCGGTTATGAATTAATGGGCCGCTTGGCACATTGGTTAGCATAGGCTATTTTAAGTCGTTGGTTGGCGGAGGTCTCGGGGTCGAACCCACGAGCCTCCCCTTTTGGGATCCTCCGTTATGACTGCTTGGCGGATGCCACTAAAATGGTGGAAATTCTACCAGAATGGCAGAGAGATTGGTGGGTGGTGGAATATGCCATCAAATATGGTCGAATCGCCGCCAGATTTTGCGGAGTCCCATTATATATATATATATATATATATATATATTTGGTTGTTGGGCATCATTGGGAATTTTCCCACTACCACATGGCAGCCCATGACTGGGCCACATGGCAGCCAAACATTGGCCCATGTCACCTCCTTATACAGTCACATGTCTGCCATGTCAGTCTGCCATGTGTTGTACAGATGCCACATCATCCTGCCACATATTGTACGGATGCCACATGTCCTATACGGACTGCCACATGGCATGTTTTCATTGGTCCACATGTCGTACTAAAAATTTCAAAAATGAGTGAAACGTGGCAGCCTCTGGTGCTGCCATGTCATCATGTTGACATCATCATGACATATGTCACTCTCTACGCTTGCCACGTATATTGTATGGATGGTGACATCATTCATAATGATGTTGATGTCAGCAGTATGGATGTTGACTCATACCCGATGGCTGGGATAGATTGACCAAAACTTTGACCATGAATATATTTCAATTCGTAACTTTGTTTGACGATCTTTTTGCATCATCAGAAATCTTATGACGTGCTCTTCGCGATCATGCCATTTTCACTAAGTTTTGGTAACTTTGAATTTTCTCCCTTTCTATGTCTACTGAAGCCATTATGAGCATCCTGAGTTGCTTATGTGAGTTCTAAGTTGTTCTTAGCCTTCTCTAAATCCTTTTTGGATCATGATCTATGGAGATCCATGTTGTAGTTGTGATGAACATAAGGAAGAATCTCATCCCATGTACCTAGATTCTTAGAGTTATACATGAGCAGGATGTGCACAATCGTCCGATTGACAACCTTTGTTTGGCCATCGGTTTGAGGGTGGAAGGTAGTGGATTTAGTGAGCTTGGTGTCCAACAGTGACTAGAGACTCAACCAAAATGTATTGAGGAACTTGTTTTCTCGATCAGAGATGATGGTCTGTGGTATCCCAAAATGGACTCACACTTGTTCAAAGAAGAGCTTGGCAGTATCTGTCGATGTGATGCTCTTCTAGTAGGTTGTGAGAATGACCATCTTTGAAAACCTATCAACCACCACAAATATGTAATCATTTCCTTGCTTGGTGGATGGAAGGCCAGACATGTAATCCATCGAGATGGATTCCCAAGGCCTCTCGAGAGTAGGAAGAGGGATGTATAACCCTTAATTCTTTATGGTTGGCTTGGAAATGGAACAAGAAATGCAATATCTTATATGCTTGTTGAAGTGTTGTCGAAGTTTTGGCCAATAAAAATGTTTCTATAGAAAAACCACAGTTTTATCCATGCTCAAATGTCCTTCCATATGACTGTAGCGAGCCTCCCAAATCACCTTTGCACACTCGCTTGTAGGAACACAGAGATGGCCTAGATGGCATAGCAGTCCATCCTGAATGTGAAAATCAATGACATTCACACGTGTACCCAAGAGTTGATAGGTGGTGGCGAAGTCAGGATCTCGTTAATAAAGTTGGGGCCACTCAAATGCCTCATGCCCATAGGAATAGAGAACGGTGGTGAGTGCATTCATGGGAAGTCGATTGAGGAAATCAGCGACACGATTTGTGCTCCCTGTCTTACACTTGATGTTGAGATGGAACTTTTGCAGGTATGTGGACCACTTTTGATGGTAGTCGTTCTGCAACTTCCTTTATGTTTGTATGAACTGTAGAGGCTTGTGATCAGTATGGATGAGTGTCTCCTTTCCCAAAATGTAATGTTTCCATTGACGAAAGGCTTGCACAATGGAATACATTTCCTTGTCATAGGTGGGGTATTTATGTATTGTATCTGAGAGCTTCTCACTATGGTATGCTATGTTGAGTATGTGTTATATTCTTTGCATGTGTGTGTGTGGGTGCGTCAGATTCGACAACTACATATGATGATCCTAACTTCCTTCTCTCTTTGTATCGTGTGCATTAGGCACTTTCCTAGGGGGTCCTGGGGGGGCAGGTTTATCCCCCTGGTTACACACAGCGTTTAGGGCAGCACCCCGAAATATTTTTGGGTGATTTTTTCTATTTTAGTGAATTTTTCTATTTTTAGCGGTTTTCTAAATTAATCTTGGATTAAGGGATTAGGGTTTGGGTAGCTACAGAATACCTAAAATATTGTATATATTGTATGTTGAATGGTGAAATTAATACAATGAAGAGTTGAAAGGTGTGGCACCAAGGAAGTTTGGTTTTCTCTCGGTTAAGGATTTATGGCGTAAATCTATGTGTACTATGTGTATGATCCATTTATTATTTTTTGTTTTTCTTAAGAATCTGTATGCATTTCTTTACTTCACGGGCTTAAAAACATACATGTGGTATCAGAGTTCTTTTTTTGCTTCAGGAGGATGCCTTTGTTGCTAACGGTTTGGCTCAATATTGATAGATCAAGCTTATCTTGGGTCTGTGATAAACCTGGGTTCAGTGGGAGATTTTGCAGTGGTGATTCGAGTGTAGAAAAAGGAATGGCGAGCTCTTCTAGAATCTAGATAGAGAAGTTCAATGGTAAAAAAATTGATCTATGGAAGCTCAATATGGAGGACCTTCTTGTAGAAAAAGAACAATGGATTGTTGTGGATCCTGGTACACAGCCTACTGGTACGCAGTTTACTGGCACACAGTATTCTGGTACACAACCTACTAGTACAAAAACTACTAGTACACAACCTACTGGTATGTCAAAGGAATATTGGGAGAAGTTGGATAGAAGAGCAAGGAGTATTATTTGACTCTTCCTGGAATATTCGGTGTTGTTGAATGTCTCAGGAGAATCTACAGCCAAGGAACTATGGGATAAGTTAGGGAATTTGTATCAATCAAAGTCCCTGATAAACAAGTTGTTTCTTCGAAACAAGTTGTATCATCTTAGGATGGAAGATGAATATTATGTGATAAAACATATAAATTTCTTTAATACTCTGGTAATATTACGATTGCAGAAGAAGATAAGTGGATTACTTTGGTATGTTCTTTTCCAGACTCTTGGGACAATCTGGTCATAGCAATTGGAACTACCACTCAATCTACATTGAAGTATGAGGATGTAGTTTCATCCTTGTTATCTGGAGAGATGAGGTGGAAAAGCATGGATAGTCAGAGAACAGATGATTTATTTGTAAGAGTTTGTACCCAATATAGGAATCCTGGTAACTCTTCGGGGGGGGAGATCTAAATCTACAGGTAGATCTAAGTCACCAGGAAAATATTTGAGGAAATGTTGGAAGTGTGGTAAAACAGGGCATTATAAGAAATATTGCAAGTCTAAGAAGGTTGATAAACCAAAGGGATCTAATAATACCTCTTCCACAGAGGCAAAAACCTCCACTGAAGAAGGAGGTGATGCTTACCTGGCATCTACAGGTACACATTCATACCGTGGTGTATGGTTGATCGACTCAGGTGTGTCATATCATATGACTCTTCACAGGGAGTGGTTCTATGAATATGAAAAATATGATGGTGGTTATGTATTCATAGGAGATGACTCAGTGGCCAAAATCATGGGACGTGGAAGGGTTAAGCTGTTGCTAAAATATGGAAGGATTAGAACTCTCCCTGGGGTTCTGCACATTAAAAAACTAGTCAAGAGCCTAATATCTGTAAGTAAGTTGGATGATGCAGGAGTGGATATTGTATTGGGAAAAGGAACTTTCAAGATGGTACGATGAGAAATGGTGTTGATGAGGGGAGTTCGGTGTGGAACTTTGTGTAAGTTGTTGGGAAGAACTTATACTAATGGGTGTAACAGTGTTTTTTTCCATGAGCATAGAAAGAAAGAAGACAAGACCAATATTGTCCCTAGAAAGAAGACCATGTTGTGGCATCAAAGATTGGGGCATATTGGAGAAAAGGGCCTTCGAACACTACATGGTAAAGGTATGGTTGAAGGTATGTCTAATTACACTCTGGATTTTGAATTTTGTGAACATTTCATATATGGTAAATAGAATCGAGTAAGATTTCCATCAGGTGCTACAAGAGCAAAGTGGATCTTAGAGTTGATACACAGTGATGTGTTTGGACCTGTGCATGTTCCATCACTAGGAAAATTTGTGTATTATGTTTCATTCATAGATGACTTATCAAGGAACAAATGGAATTATTTTCTTAGAAATAAATATGAGGTATTTAATAAATTTAAAGAGATTAAGGCTCTAGTAGAAAATCAAACAGAGGGAAAATAAAGGTATTGAGGACAGATAATGGTGGAGAATTCTACAGAAATGAATTCAAAGAATTCTATAAGAAGTGTGGTATAGAAAGGCAGAAGACTACTCCATACACACCTCAGTAGAATGGAGTTGCAGAAAGGATGAACATGACACTGATGGAAAAAACAAGGAGCATGCTTAATGATGTCAAGTTAGGACAATAATTATGGGCAGAGGCAGTGGGCACAACATGTTACCTGGTCAATTGATCACCCTCATCAACGGTGGATGATAAAACTCCACATGAGGTATGGACTGGTAAGAAACCCTCTCTTGAACATCTCAGAGTGTTTGGTTGTGATACTTATGTACATGTTCCAAAGGAAAATATGAGTAGGTTGGGTAATAAAGATGAAAAGTGTATCCTTATTGGTTATAAAGATGGTGTGAAAGGTTGTAAGCTTTGGAACCCAAAAACCAAGAAGATTGTTTACAGTCGGGATGTTGTTTTTAGAGAGGTGAAAGATGTTCCCAAACATGAATTCTTACCAAGGCAAGAAGAACCTAAGAAAATAGAGTTTGATTTGGATGATGCAAAATTTGAATCAACCAAAGAAGATGATGAAGAAGAAGAAGAACCTCATACCCCAGTATTGAGGATATCGGTGAGGGAAAGAAGGCAACTAGAAAGGTATAGTCCACCTGATTTTTGTTCTAATTTTTCTTTATCTATTATTGATGATGATCCTAGAACCGTCAAGGAAGCATTGAATTCAAAGGATAGTAAACTATGAAAGAAGGTCATCGTTGAAGAAATGGATGCCTTGGATAAGGATGAGGCATGGGCTCCAGTTGAGTTGCCAGCTGGAAGAAAATTTGTTGGTAGAAAATGGTTGTTTAAGAAGAATTTTAATGCAGAAGGAAAAATGGAGAAACACAAAGCTCGATTAGTAGCAAAAGGTTATTGCCAGGTAGAGGGAATCGACTTTGGTGATATTTGTTCTCCAATTGCCAGGTTAACTTATATTAGATTTATTTTATCTATTGATGTTGCTTTTGATCTTGAAGTGGAACAGATGGATATGAAGACAGTATTCCTACATGGGGATCTGGAAGAAGAAATCTACATGAAGCAGCCAGAAGGATTTGTAGTGATGGGAAAGAAAGAGCTGGTCTATAAGATAAATAAGTCACTATATGGTCTGAAGCAATCACCTAGGATGTGGTACAAAAATTTTGACACATACATCCTTGGACTGGGATTTGTGAGAAGCAGGGTTGATCATTGTGTATATTCCAATCAGGTTGGTAATCACTTCATTTATATAGTGTTGTATGTTGATGACATGTTGTTGGTAGGAAATAACATGGATGTTATCAAGGAGGTGAAATCGTAGCTATCCTCCAAATTTGACATGAAGGATATTGGTGTTGCTAACTTCATTATGGGAATGGAGATTAAAAGAGATTATGCAAACATGAATAATCGGAGAAAATATGTTGAGACGATATTGCAGAGGTTGAATATGCATGGAAGTAAACCAGTCAAAGTTATTATTCCTATAGGTGTAAAGTTATCTGCAGATGAGTGTCCCAAGACACATGAAGAAGAAGAGGACATGTCCCATGTTCTATATATCAGTAAAGTTGGAAGTTTGATGTATGTAATGGTCTGTACTAGACCAGACATTGCACATACAGTGGGAGTTTTGAGCAAGTATATGTCAAAACTAGGGAAGGAGCATTGGACAACAATAAAGATGGTCTTTAGGTATTTGCATGGCACTACCAGTTATGGATTGTGCTACCAAGGAAGACCTATATTGGACAGAGTGTTGTACATACATGGGTTTGTTGATG
>SNQJ01S0189263.1:18248-30893 GCA_010110895.2 Picea sitchensis | reverse complement strand
GAATAGGACATTTCTGAGCCCCAACATACCCCCCAACTTAATTTGTTGCATGTCCTCATGCAACCATGCATGGATCATCTCAAGAAATTTTTGGCATTTGAATGTTGTCTTTGAGTGATGATAATGAATGTTTTCCAGGATGGGATTTACATGAGTAACAACTGACATTTTTCTTATGGTTGGTTCTTGTGTGACAACCATGAATATAAAAAATGTTGGTTCTTGTGTTTACAACATTCATTTCATTATTTTTTCTCTTGTTGTTATGATAATAATTTTCCCATATTTTTACTGGAAAATATATGCTGTCAATGTGCATAAGGAAACATCACTAAGTATAAGAAAGCCCTTTTTCATATTTGTGAATCATGCCAATATGTATAACAATTCTTATGAAGCAAAGTGCAATAGAGTATCATTGGAAAATAAATGTTCATAAATGGTAAATGAGACAAAAAGTGGAATGATGGTAGTGGAAAAATGGAGTGATGATAGTGAATAAAGTCCTCGACCCCCAAACTAAACTTGTTGCATGTCCTCATGCAACGTGGCATAAGTCATAGATGTGAAAAGGAAAGGGAACTGAGTGAGGGAATTTTCCAAATTATTCATTGATAACAATTGAGGAATTACATGATTAAAGTTTAGAAAATAACATACCTCCACTTACCCAAAATGTTGATGAACTATGCAAGAGGAATATGGCTGATGCGGCTGCTAGAGCATTGAAGATGTCACTGCTGCAGGATCATGTGAAAAGTGACTGTTGCTGTAGTGGCGACTGTTATTTTCTGGATCAGAGAATCTGAAATGGAGGAATCAAAAGTGTTGTTGAATGAATCATGGAAAGGACAAAGTATGAAAGTGGAATTGTGGTAGTCTCATATGGTTGAATTCATGTTGTTGTAACTGCTGATAGAGTCATGAAAAGTGTATAGTCTTCACCTGATGGTACAATTCTAATCATGTGAATGAATGTGTCGATGCCAAGCATGAAAATAAGTCACTGGATTACCGACCAATGATGAACATTGTTAACCAATGTGAGGCAACTCACCATTAATGTCAATGAGTGCCAAGGTACCCGAGTACATATTGTGAAGTGCGAATGAATGAGTTGATGTCGAGCCACGTGCAAGATCTAACGATCAAGGGACATTGATGTATTCCCATGATTGTCAGTGAGAGAACTTGTCATTAAGGCATGAAAGCCTCCAGGTATTCAAAATGGACTCTAGTCTATATCCCAGATAAGGTGTTGAGGTCAGGGCAAGACTTGTTGAAAGGTGGGCCTTAAGGAATCCCACATCAGGAAACACGAGTTCTGATAAAAAGAGTGGTAGGACTATAAATGAAATTATCTCAGTAGTAACAGTGTGTATGGAAAGGTAATGTCATCATGGAAAGGGATATGGATAGTTTTATTGACAAGGAAAACTGAAAAAAAAAACTAAAGAGATGTATGTGAAGTCATGAAGGATAATTCAATGGAAGATAGGATTCAACACAGGGATGAACAATCTTCTTTAAAGGAGAACTAGAGGAAGACATCCATGGCGCAAATGGTTTTATGAATGGGTGTATGTGTAACTGCAAATGCCATGATGTGTAAGACAAGAATTAGCTCCTTCAAGTAGTCAATAAGACATGTATTTTTCAAAAGTTTTTGTGATTTTTGAAAATCACTTCAGCAGCAAGATGCGATCGGTCGCGCACCTGAAAAAAAACTTAGTACAAAGCCTGCATGAAAACTTGTGAGATGTGCGAAAATATATCATGCAGAAAGAAGGACAAATGCATCAAAGTAAATAAAATGTGTTTTATACCTCTTGTCATGGTCGTTGTGCATGCTTGTTTCATCGAAAAAAACATGTTTCCATTTGTTTTCAGGAAAAAACGTCCATTTTCAATGTTATTTGTTTTTGTTGTTTTAATTTTTACAATTTGTTTCTAATTTTTTATTTTTTTAACCTAATTTTATTACATTATTTTTTATATTATTTGTTCTATTTATAATAAAACAAAATATAAAAACAAACAATATTTTTTTATTTATATATATATATATATATATATATATATATATATATATATATATATATATATATATATTATTTTTATTTTAAAAGTATATATATATATTATTTTAAAATTTTTTATTATGTTTTGTTATTATAATTTTTTTATTATATATATATATATTTTTAATTTTTATTATGTTTTGTTATTATAATTTATTTTATAATCAAACAAACATTTATTTATTTTAACAAACAAACAAAAAGCAATTGAAATCAATCAAACAAATTTAAAATAAACAAAGAAAAAAATAGAAATTGTTTTAAAACAAAAATAAAACAAGATTTTATAATGATTCTTGACATTCCTGTGATTGCTCTCATGGAGAAAGTAATTCCTTATCCTGGCTACCATGTAAGCATCAGGTTGACAATTGCCAAAATATTGATGCAAGTGGTTTAGGTTTGCGTCATCCTGTAGATTATCTTGGAAGCAGCAGAATATGAAGTCCGTATCACCAAATGAGCATGGTGTCAGGAGGAAATAATTCTTCTTTGGAGCATGCCTGTTGCATTCCTCCCTCTAGAGAGAATGTGTGTGTAAAACATATCCAACCTTAAGCTCATTGAGGTCTGAGAGGAAAGTGAGGCTTGGTTGCTTCAAGCAAACTCCCATCAAGATCTTGTGGTGAGACAAGATACAATTGTTGACAGCTGAGCGTTCCCCTCGGGCCGATGGGCACTCAGCCTGCTTGTTGTCGGTTGCCATGGCACATTAGAATGCCATTTTCGTGAAACCCATATCATGTGCATCAGAGAGATGTACTTCTCGGCAACAACCATGTTGTGGCTGAAAGTTTCAATGGGAATTACGGTGAGCAGGTCACGCACAACAAGTATGATTGCTATCGAGTTTTGAAATGAAGACATAGGCTGAGGTGTGATCAAAATAACCCAGCGCGGATGTAGTAAAATCAATCCCGCGATCGGCGGCGATATCACAAAATGAGATTAGAGGTGGTGGTTTCTACAACAAGAATCAAATCATGGCCTGAATCAATGAAGTCCAAAATTGTAGACAAATCAAAGGAGGTCATCATATAGGTACTAGTCGTATCTTTGTAGTGCAATCTTGGGATCATGTGTGGTCCCTATCCCAAAAAAAGTGTTTGAAAAAACAACAAGGATTTTTTGGTCAGCGGTTTCTTGATCTCTCTTACTGATAACACCAATAGTACTTATACCATCAACATCGAATTCAAGGGATAGTTTAAGAGCTCAGGACAAAGATATTTCCGATGCCTGTTATGCCGACACTACTACCAATAGAATTTCATCCTTTATTGATGCGCTTATTCCTGCGTCGTAAGATCATCCACAATCAGTTTATCAAGATCGAACAAATCAATTAAGCGTCCCGATGGTGGGAAATTGTATTGTGCATAAGATAGAGGGACTTCTCTAATAACCCTGTATTATGCCACAGAAAAGCATTCAGAAGTCGTCGATTCTTTTCAGAAAACTTTACAAATTTCATACCTGCCTCTTCTCTTCTATATTGTGTAGCATCACTCACACTAGCATCATCGGGATCATGTTGCATAGTAATGGGTCCTAGCTGCAACTCCTCAGATAAAACAAAAATGCCTCTATAAATGACAAAACCCTTTGTGTACCAGGAGGAAGAGGTGGTGCCATGGATATTGTTGCAACCTTCTGTTTTGATCTGGCTGGAGAAATAAAATATTTTAATCAAAGTCTATTTCCTTTGCTCAAATCCTTTCCCTAATGGATCAAAGAGTGTTTGCGTGATTCCCTAACTCGTTCTCCATCTAATGGGAATCCCGGGTGGTGTAAATGGATTAGTTTCCCTAAGGGCAATGCAGAATGGGCGTGGGAACAGGCAGGTGGGCCATGGGCAGGCACCGTGGGTTTGAGACATCGATAAGATGGGCGGACAATGAAGAACAAACATTAGACATGGTGAAGGAATAGAACAGAAATGTGACATTGCAATTATCTCGGCTTTTCGGACATGGTGAAGCGATCTCAAATACGGGACTGGTGCATATCTCTAAGTTTGGCATGCGGTCAGCCATTAGAGATTGTCAAATAATGTTCATGCGTGTTGGGAGTTGATGTCGTCAGACTCCATTCCTGGGCAGATAAATAGGCAGGGTTCCATGGGCAAACCTAGGCAGCGGGATAGGGCAGAGGCAGGAACCATGGGAGTGTGCTGGGGCAGGACAGAATCATGCAGAGGCAGGAATAGAGGCAGGAATAGGGGCAGCGAAGCGTGGAACTGTGGGAGTTTGGGGTCTGGGAGTGAGGTGGAAAAAGATGAATTCGAGCATGGGGCCTAGGGACCCGCAGGGCAGAAGGTGGGCCTTGGAAGGGCAAGGCATTGGGCAAAGGCAAGGGACCTAAGAAGAGCCAGAGCAAGTGGAGGCCGAGAGAAACTTGAATGAGAAGCCTGAGCCAGTGAGTCAAACTGATGGATGTATTGAATGCTGGAGGGGGCGAGGCAGAATTAAAAATTGGGCGAATCGACAATACGGTAAATAATGAACGTTCGGATGGAATAAACACCGATGGATTGGAACAATAATGATTGGCTGGTAAATGGTCGATTCAATGGAATACGACATCATAACAGCGGGAACAAAGTTGAAATGGACAAATGAACAAGATATATAGATTGGAATAACTTGGAGCACTAAATAGCGGAATGGAACAAGATGAAATCCATGGAAGCATATATATCGATCTACTACGAAATTAAACATCTACATAATTAAATTGCGAAATTAAAACTACCTACAATTTAGTTGGCAAGGCGAACATGAGGAGTCTCTACTCAAGTATCTTCTATGACCTACAGGCGTTTAGATCTACCATGAATTAAATAAAAACTAATACCTCAATCCATCGATGGCGCCCGGCAAAAGCAAATGTTGGCTCTAAAGATAATGTAAATCTCTTATCTATATCATCAAAGGAACGTGGCACAAAGTGTTTTTACCCTCGCCTAATGGGTTCTTACCTTCCGTTTTCAATAATGATCCTCGGAGAGATACAGCGCAAGGGACAACAATCGTAACAAGGAACAACAATTGTTCTATTCAAATGAACAACAAAATGAACAAACAATGTGACAAAGAGACGATTAATTATATTGGTTTGAACTAATGTTGAATTAATTGAGTTGTAGTACTTGCCCAACTATATAATTTATCAACCGGGGTTTATGTAAGGCGTGGCTTACACAAAGTGCTGTATGAAATAGAACTAATATAATCTAATGTTTAGGATTCGTGATGAATCATTAGTCTATACTAATGGAATAGAATCTTAATATAAGCTACATTTGAAATTGAATCATTAATCTAACACATTTGAAATAGAATTAATCCTAGTTGCATGTAAAGTACTCTAAGAATGGAAGTGCGTGTTAAATGGAAGTAATCTAAATGGAGAACTACATGGAAGGAAACAAGCACAACATGTGGGGTTGGATAACACAAACATATGTGAGCTCACACCATTGAAGCAATCTTCTATTACAATA
Source organism: Picea sitchensis (assembly GCA_010110895.2). Classification (NCBI taxonomy): domain Eukaryota; kingdom Viridiplantae; phylum Streptophyta; class Pinopsida; order Pinales; family Pinaceae; genus Picea; species Picea sitchensis. The sequence goes on along the minus strand of SNQJ01S0189263.1, from coordinate 25,307 downwards.
TCCAAATCAATCTTCATAACAAAATAATAAAAGCATGAAAACCAAACCATGAATCAAGCTAAGAATCCCGCTTTCTCTTTTGAATCCTAATGGCTACCATTGGCGGCTACTCTAATTCTCTACCTGGTGGAAATCTCATGAAGGAGGCACTCTCTTTTATACATGAGGCAGCAGAGATGAGATAACCATCTCATCCGCCTGCTCTCTCAACCTGTTACCATTGTGCAAAGATTTGATCCCTTTAAATCCTCACACACATATCTCTCATATATCTTGGATGGGATATTCCAATAAAAATCTCCATGATCTTATCCATGGAATGGGCTTGAATTATCTCTCAAATATTGAAATGGTGGAGGAAGTATTGAAGTCCTTTGAATTAATCCTTCACATATTCCTACACGTTACAAAGCTCACACACGTATTTGAGATATATATGAAAACATGTCAATTTTATAACATTTAATCACAAATTCCTTTTAATACTAAAACGAATAAAGTGGAGAACAATGAGGTTGACAAGTATATTTATAAAATGATATAAATTGAAGAAAGGTTAATGGGAGATGAAATGTGAATAATGATGAAGGAAAAGGTGGATAAGAATAGGACATTTATGAGCTAAACCTGCATGACCATTGGTAGTCTTCTTCTCCTCACAAAGTTTAAACTGATTGAAAGGTTAATGGGGAGATGAAATGTGAATAATGATGAAGGGAAAGGTGGATGAGAATAGGAAATTTATGAGCCCCAACAAACCCCTTGCATGACCATTGGTAGTCTTCTTCTCCTCACAAAGTTTAAACTGATCTAAAATTACCCTTCTATGCCTACTGTCTGTAAACAGATTTCGGGATCTTCTCCCCTTATTGGAACACAACTAGTTTCCTTCTTTCAGCCCACCTAGTTGTCTTCTTTTCCTACTTTGCAACTGAGAGAACCACTGGCTTTATCCTGCAACCCTCCTAGTTGTCTATTTTCTATGATACACCTACAAACAATTCTTCACACAGAGCATCAACACTCTGCCTCTCCTCCTTTTCCTGATGTCTGTAGATAAAATATCGCTCTGATACCAAAGGATGGTATCAAACAAAATCTTTTTCAAGCTCTGATACCAAATGATGGTATCAGAAAAAAAATTATGCTCAGGATTTGATACCAAATGATGCAACCCCCCCCCTCTTGTGGTTCATGCAACCTCGTGGTCTAGGATTTTCTACTGAATCTAAATTAGCTCTCAGATCCCAAATGGATCCTTTACTATGTTCACAGGTCCCTTTTCTTTACTTGTGCAGGTCCACACAAAAATAACGGGAGCTTATACTAAGCCCCTTTCTCCTCAATATCAAGCCTCAAGCGCTGGCCCCTTTTCCTTGGCGAAACCTCACATGACCTTAGGCTAGAACCGGGTGCTATCTAGAGCTCCGGGACTTCAGTGCTTCATATGATTTACCAACACAACACTCCCACACCCAAAACCTCTGAACTAATGAAGGGTCAAAATCCACAGATATGACAATTGGCATTTTCCCTCAGATCAACGGCTTGTGTTCACTCTAGACTCTAGGGATTTAGGAATTTTCTCTGCTCCAACCTCAACCAACAAACTTCCCCAAAACTGTCGAACTATTGAACTCCCAAAGAGTTCAGGGATCAACGTTCCACACTCTTTTCTAGATCTATTGTCTAGATTCACTCCGAGCTTCGGTCCACGTCCATAACCTTCCCCCATAACCTTCCAGATAGCCTAATTTTGAACACTCAGAAATCTATGGTCCACGTGTACCCGTCAATGAATGATCAATATTGACTCCAGGATTCGGGACTTCGGTACTTTTCCATGCCAAAAAAACTTTCACCCACAACCTTTCGGATAGTCAAATTCCAAACACTTGGAAATCTATGGTCCATGTGTACCCATCAATGAACGATCATGATTGATTCCAGGCTTTGGGAATTTGAGAGATTCTCCACTCCACGCAAAAACAACCAAATTCTCCCAGATTGTCGAATCGTTGAACCACTCGAGGATCCAATGAATTGCACTCCTCCTATAGCCAATGACTATGATCAACTTCAAAACTTCGAGCTTCAGGCTTCCTTGCTCCAAATGACCACCAAACTCCCGAATTGTTGAATGACAAATTGGTGATCTACAGTGGAGATTCACTCTTAGACTTCAGAGCTTCGAGACTTTGGGCCTTACTTGTAACAAGCGATTCAAAACTGTTGGAGAAATGAAGTCTAAAGGACTTAGGGTTTTAACAACTGCGCTCCTTCTCCTTCATCCAACAAATACAAGGGATTATGATTTCTCCCAAACAGATCTCGTCCACTCTCCCTAAAAACAAATGGATTCCTCCTCTTGAGGACTTACTCTCATTATCCCTATTGATATTTGTCACTTGAATGACTCTAACTTTGGTGCACACTTTGCGCTTCTCTCCAGATCTTGGGACTTGAAAAAAATCACCTTTGCACTCCTTGCACTATCTCTCCTCAGCTTGATGAACACTTAATGAAGTGTCAATTATGTGCACTCTTTGCACTGTTCTCCCCTCTGAGCTTTTATACTACTGTGAGTATAGGTGCAATCCTTGAAATCGCTCTGTGTAAACTTACACTATCTCTCCTAAGCTTGGGACCTTTTAAAGACACCTGCGCACTCCTTGTGCTTTCTCTCTACAGGATCACACTATCTCTCTTGAGATTTATAGACCCTTGAACTTGGTCCCTAGCACACCCCTTGTGCTAACTCTCCCAAGCCTACAATTTCTTTGAAATTTACAAGGGCTCGACCCTTTGTTCCTTCAAGTGACTCCTTGTGCCCTCCTGGAACCCACGCTCTTCCTCCTAATATTTTGTCGACTTTGTAACATTCCTTAGTGCACTCCTTGCACTGGATTCCTATCCTTGTTAGCACAGAATTGATCAGGCCAGGGTCCTTCTTAGGTTACCAAAAAAATGGTACCGAGTAGTCTAGAGCGCTGGAATTTTCATCTTCTCTGGAGAGAAGAAGTCTCACCTGAAGCACACCCAAGACAAGAAAATAGGGAAGGGTAAGGAGAATAATTAGGTAAATCTCAAGAATCATCTAGATTCAACATAGTCTTGTGCAAGATGAACTAACAAGTGGAAAATCTAAACTCATTCATAACTAATAATAAATACAACAGATCTCTGAAAGCATTTTCAAACAAGCTATAACATATTGACCTTATCAGACATGAAGAAGTAAAGTAGAATGACAACTCATAGACATAGACAGATAATTACACAGAATATTTTAAAATTTTAGGTCCTTCCATATAATGTCATCAAAAGGGTTTCTCAGATATAATTCAATAGATAAAAACATTTCTTGGTCTTGCCAAAACTAACAACAAATCTATACTACTAAGAAATAAGGCTATCCCTATCCCTTTTCTTTCTCGATATTACAACAAGTCATTACTTTGTTACAGTCTTTTTTGGCTCCGAACTCATTCTTAAGAGCTCTATCTACCCTTTTCCCAAGGTGGACATTAACTATAATAACAGAGCCTAAATGGATTGAATGATAATCCTGTCAACCCTTTACAATCATATACATCTCATATATATAATCCAGTTGGATTTCGAATTATTTATTTCTTGTTCTTGTTGTAACCTCTTTCTTCGGCTCGTGTTGCGTTGTCCCTCTAACCACTTTATGTTTCTTTCTTGATTCCTCTGTGCAACTTTATTGTGACTTGTGCAACTTGCTAACCAAAATTGGGACTATAGTATTGCTTGCGCAACTTATATTAATAAAAAATGAAGGGCCCAATAGGATCCGACCACAATCCTTGACTCACCCTCGAGTCAAGTCCTTGGTTCTTTTGTGGTTTCTGGAAAGGCATGTTGCTTTCATTTATCCTCTGTCTTTGTTTTTCTTTTAGCTTTTTTTGAAGCACTTTATTCTTAAGCCTCTTCAAATGAAGGTCCCAACTATGGAACCAATTCCAGGGTTCTCTTCCTTATGCCTTAGAAGTTGTCATCTTTATCCTGCCATTTTCTCGCCAACAATGAAGCTTTGTCCACGAAATATTGAGTTGTGTCTATAATGCATCCCTTGGGATTAGACGCAACCAAAGAGTTCCACTCTGAATCAACTGTAGCATCCACCTGGTGCATCTACAAGTAGGCTTTCTGGATGACTGGTCGGAACTCACGTAGCTCTCTCTTAGCCACTGACTAGGATTCATATAAAGCGTTTAGATCATTTTCATTTTCTTGGATCTGGTCAAATTTTCCTGTTTTTCTAGAGGATCCAGTGTAATGGAGGCCTCTTCGTTGAGTGATTGTACCTTCATGCACAAGTCCTCCAGATTCTGGTTGCGCTATGCTATAATTCCCATCCAATCACTAAACTCTTGGAAAATCTGTGTACACTATGCAATCCTTTTGTGCAGAGTTACTCTGACCCTCTTCCCTTCAACCACAACACTTTTCATTTGCTCTTGCAACTTCTGGGGTTGCTTCTCTACTTCACACTGACTCTCCCGCAGTTGTGCTTCCGAGTTCTAAGTGAGAATTGCCAGCTCTAACCATGCTACCTAGAGTATCTCGATCTTCTGCACCAGCTTTCTTGTTGCACTAGATTTAGGCAGTTGTGGTGCTGCCCTTCGAATTTTCAGCCAGGCTTATGCAAGTTTCTCCTAGACTCTTTCCAGTTTCTTCTCCACCTGGATCTTTGCATATTCTTCTTGTGTCCAACATGCTTGGGTGAGGAGTGATTCCTCCTTTGAAAACTATGCATCATGTTTGGCCTGTTGTAGCGTTTGGATGGTTGTTTCTTGCGGTGGTGATTGTGGTTGTGGGGGTGGTGGTGGTGGTGATGGGTTTTTTTTGGTGATTATGGTGGTGGTTGCAGTGGTATTTGGTTCGGGTTCATCAGTGATGTGAATCGTCGTCTGTGTAGCTCGGGTAGCGGCTTTGGTACGAGGTAAATCCGATGATATCAATTGCAGATTGAATAGATTAACAGGGGAAACCCCTATCTAAGGCTTTGTGGGTGTAACATCTCTTATGAAAGAAATAGGAAGGATGTAATTGACATCCTTACCTGAGAGGAAGACCTAGTGTGGAAGTTGTGGGAACACTGGCAGTGTTCTCTTCTTGCACTCCAGAGGTATCTCTTCCTCCTCCATCTCATATTCTGATGGAATCTCAACCTTCTGTTTCTTTGATGTTGGTGTTGCTAGACTAGAACTTGGCATGACTGCTTCTTCCTATCCCATTTTCTTTAGGAGCTCTGGGGGTAAAAGATAGTGCATCCCCGACTTTCCTGGGTTGCGCTTCACTCCTGGCCATGACATGAACTCCTTGTCAAAGGCCTCTTCCTCTAGGTATAACGACAACATTCAGGAGTGGAAGTATTATGTCTTGACATGCCTTGGCCAGACAAACGTGTGGTGATGGTTCATGTCGAACATGATGTTCTACATGTTCAAGTTGAGAAATTCCTAAGGTATGCACAACCTCTGAGTTGCATCTATCAGCCTGTTGTACCACTTCAAGAATGCAACATTGTTGAAGTCTATTTTTTATGAGTCCAACTTTGAATGAGAAGGTTCAAACATATTTTCTAGGTGTCTCTTGTCTGCCGGTGATAATGGTATTCCTGGGGGTGATTTCCACTTCCACATGGCAAATAAAACCAACAAGTAACCATATGTAAAATAAATTCCCTTCTCTTGCGCCTCCTCATAGGCTACGAGGATTTCTTCCAAAAGGTAACGACACCAATTAAATACAACTCCGTTGGCGCAAAAATATGCCACAGATAGGGCATCTAATGTGCATTCACCTTTGTAATATGAATGCATGAACTTGCTATAAATTATGTAGAAAATATTCTTGACTGTCTCTGGTAGAATAGGGTCAATCTTGGTGGTGTGCCCCCCTCTTTGTGTATGGAACTTCTCATACAGGCTAGGCTCGCCCTTTTTCTTCCCATGCTTACTCGTGCCCTGAAACCCTTTCAACACATCCTTTCCTTCGAGCGATAATCCAGTAAGTTCATGGATATACTCCTCATGAGTTAGGTACTTTCTATCAAGCCATAGGCTCATGTCATGTACCCGACTGATGAGGAACTTGGTACACCTTGCAAGCTCACCAGAAGTGTCGAACACTAGTAAATCTCTAAGATTCATGATGCTGGAGTTGAACACATTGATGAAGTCTGGCTTAGGTATGAATTGCATCCTACCCATTGTATCTGAAGCCAATTCCCATAATACACTAAATTTCATTAGTGGGAACAAGACATGTTCCTTTAGGTCGAGGTCGAGGAGCTTCACCTATTCAACCTTTCCCTTGAGCTCTCCCATGATCTTGACCCGGGGATCACATGGATCCTCTGGCACCGCATATTTGGATATTGAACTCCTGTTTCATGTAGCTCTCGACATTGTGACTCTGGACTATCAACAGAATTCGACAGGTTAATTGGGATTTGAGGTCGCGACTGTGGGTCGAGGGATTGTATAGGTGTTATTAAATTCATAAATTGTAAGGCACAATTTTTTCTCTGGGATACAATACTTCTTACACCGAGTTCACCCAACCTTATACTCGGGCTTATCTAGAAATTTCTATAATAACTGCTAAGGCCACTCATCATTAATCCTATAGATGCAACCGAAAGTTGAGTTGTCTGATGGGACTGTTAATGGGGTAAATCTATAGGGTGATTCTGGCATTTACTGAACACGTTGGTCATGGACATGGCCAAATTCAGACCTTACCATTTGAACGGTTGAGAATCCTGGCACGAATACCGATGGCATCTTTTCATATCATGACTTTATGTTCTAACAGAGTTTGTACGGGTTACTGTAGCGGTCATAAAGGCTATGACTAGACCGGGTTCGTGTGACACATGGACTAGGATTGCGTTCGAATTCGCTCTCCTACGACCACAATGAGGTCCCCATTGTATTTAATGAATATCTTTAATGGACTCATGGCTCTTTTAATCCTACACTGTTGAGTAAGAAGTTCTACACAAAAGTGATACTGAGAAGGAAA
>SNQJ01S0189263.1:0-12635 GCA_010110895.2 Picea sitchensis | reverse complement strand
CTTAAACAAATGGATTATATTATGATGTGATGATTGTTATCATTAGGGGAGTCACAAGGGGGTCCCACCTATTAGTTATTATTTAATTATGACCCTATTATGATTATTACTTTTCCCCCTTTCCTTAACTAAAGTTAGTTAAGGTCTTATGTTAGATTAACTAATAAGTTAGTTCAACTACTCTAACCAATTCTAAATTGTTAAAAGTTGAACTAAGGGGAGGAACAAAGGATGATAGAAGCAAAAAGCATGCTAAGGTTTTCTCTTTGAATTCATGTTGAGATATTTCATCTTTCATTCATTCATATCTTCATAATAGCCTAATTCTCTTTTGTGATAGCAGGGTCTTATTGTAGACAACAATATTCAGGGATGAATCAAATCATTCAGACACTTGTTCTTCAGAGGTGTTGAGCTATATTTGATAGTATGTGTAGGCTTGTCTATTTGTAAATTAGTTTTCATGACTGATAAAGACTATTGTCCAAAGTCGAGTGGGCAGTGATCTATGGCAAGCTGATCCAACTTTTAGAGTTCATTTTTGGTTTTCTGTCAGAGATCTTTTTGTATGTTCCATCGAGGATTTCTAAGTTTGACTTTGGTCCAAGATTTCTTGTGAAGTTTTGTAAAGACAATGACTCTTTGATGAATTTGAATGAAATAAAGGATTTCTTTATGTCTCACCTATAATGATTATGATCTTGGTGTCTTTACTTCTTTTATTATATCTATTTTCAACCACTGATATTTTCAAAAAAACACATAAAATGTAAATTTCTAGCAAGCTTTTGTTGATACAAAAACAACCTAAGCACTTGCAATTAATACTGCTGAGTTAGGATACATATTTTTGTTGGCTATAAACGTAGGGTGATATTCCCATTTACTTTGCTTTAGCTAAGTAAATTCTTAAAATGCTTGATTAAGATCAATTCATATATTTTCATCAACATTTATTTGGCGACCATACTGGGGAGATCTTCGATACCTCTCCGGTTAAATTTTTATATTCGATTCTCATCGATACATCTCTCTTTTTCTATTTTTATTCTTGGATTGTTTTCTATTAATGATTGTTCCTATTGCAAGGTATCCCAACCTTGAGCCCGGTCTCCAAGACCAAACCAACATTTTTTTGAACCCATTTCATACTATTTTAGACACTGCTAGGACCCGTGCTGAACTTAATCGTGCTTGGAAAGAAATTGAAAGATATATTAGTGTATGTTATCCCTTGACCAAGTTTTGGGATCACTTGGTCATATTTGACCATTTTTGGGACTTCGACAACCTTTCGAAGATGGAGCGCCAGACGAAGAGGAGATTGCAAAATCTCAGCCCACTTTTGGGTCCCTTTTTGGGTTTTGGGAATATGTAATGGGAAATGGATGTCGACCCGTGGGTTCACCCATGCTTAGGCCTATTTTGTATGTATAAATAGACATCTAGGCATATAGTAGAGGAAGGTATCTATGTGATATAGGCTACGTGCCAAGTGGGATCTGCGTGATTGAGGTGTTGTGCATTCTATAGGCTTGCAGAGCTTAGTGCAATTCCATAAGTGAAGGTATAGAAGGATTTGTGCTAAAAGGAAATGAAGAAGGATCTAGCGAGCTATGCAGATCTTTTGTCCTATGCAAAGTAAGGGTTTACATGGCTTTGTAACCAATTGGCCTACGATAATAAAGAAGAAGAGTTGGCGGACGTAGCCCTAGGTTGGGGGTGAGCCATGTAAATCCTGTGTTATCTTCTTTGTTCCTTTTCTGATGCATTGATGTGATTATTTTCTAAGTTGGTGCAGACCCCTGACCCTCAGGCCAAGATCCACACAGAATCGTTCTAAATTCTCCTTTGATCCCAAGCAGCTCCTTTAGTTCCCTGCTGGAATCTTCAATGAATTCGATCCACAAGTCCTTTAGAAACCCCACCTGTGCGAACATGCACAAGGCGTGAGCTTCACCTCCTCCAAGCGACCACGACCTTGCCTTAGCACAAGCGCCTTTCACAACTCATGAGTTTGTGATTCGAAGACCCTCGACTCTTCTTTCTCCAACCACCGATACTCGAGATGCAATACGGGTATGGCTCCTCCTTGTTAGCGCCTTCCACACATAACCACCAGCTAGACTAAACACTAGCACTACTCGCAACTCGCAACTTTGTGAGTTGGAGTGTTGAGCCCTCGTGCTCCTCCTTTGCGAATCCCTGAAATGCGATAAGTCAGTGATGGGTTGACTCCTTTAACACTACTCACAACTCGTGACTTTGCGAGTTGGAGTGTTGAGCCCTCGTGCTCCTCCTTTGTGAAACTCCAAAGCACGATAAGTCAACAATGGGTTGACTCCTTCCCAAGTGACGCGTGTCCACCACCTGTCACACACTTCCACTTTTCTCTGGGGACTTGTTGTTATGCCACCTGTCAACCACGCAGTCCACACCTAATGGATGTGCCACATGTTCACACGAGCCTCGGCACTCGGCACTTCACGACTTCGTGAGTTGAAAAGGAATTCTTTCAACCCTCAAACCCCCGATACGTGATACCATGTGGAGGTTTGATCCAACGGTTCTCTTGTAGCTTGGATCCAACAGTTTGGATCTCCTTCCCTGCTCCTCATGACTCAAGACTTCACGAAACCAATAATTTGGTCTGCCCTCCAAACTCACGAACCCTGAATTCGCAAAATGATCCAACGACGTGGGGTGAAATGAGATCAACGGCTTATATTGACTCTCGAATCCTAGCTGATGGTTTCACCAACCTCTAACCACCCTGCAACTCTGCAAGATCCAATGACTCTCACAATTTCAGCACTTCTCCACGAAGTGTCTCCACCATCCATTTCAGCTGCTATCCTGTGCGACCTCCCAAAGGTTAAGCTTCGTGCGCCTTCCTCCAGATTCGATGACTATCGGTTCTTTGCACAAGATCTGATGGCTTAGATCTCTTTCTCTCCATCTAATCTAATGGTAGACGTGCTTTATGTTGAGCATGCCCATCTTCCTTTCCCTTGGAATATTTTCAAAGTTTCAAAGGCCTCAACCTTCGCTTCCTCTGCGAACCCTGTGACCTTGGGTCTCACCTGCATTACTAAAAACTCTGCCCCTCCTAAGCTTTGTTCACTTTAAAACCTCAAAGGGTTTCTTGACCTCTACACTCCTTGCAGGGTCCCTGCACACAACTGTGCTATCTGTCCTGAGATTTTCTTGCTCAAACCTCTAAGTGTCTCTGTTCCTTTTCTTTCCCTGAAGGGATGTAAGTGCCCTCTAGCAATTTCCTTCTCAATCATGCTTTTTTGAGCCTACAGTGTGTTCAGTAACCCTATGAGTGTATTTATGTGACACTTCTCTTATCTCAAAAATCGAGAGAGTTCCTTCTGTGCACACTTGCACCAACTCAATGCCCTCCTAGTAGAGTTCTCCAGAATCCTCAGTGATTATGTCTTCTCATTGAACTCGAAAGAGAGTTCTCCTCAATGCATCCTGTGCATTTGCTCAGTTCCCTCTTGGCAGAGTCTCACAGAATTCTCAAAAAATTTATCTTCCCTCTTGACACTTCCCCTTCCTCTGAACTCATAATAGAGTTCTTTTGTGCACTCTATGCACTTGCTCAATGCCCTCCTGGCAGAGCTTCCACAGAACCTTCAGTGATTCTGTTTTCTCTGTGCCTTCCTTTGCACAGTCTTACCTCCAAGGTGTTCAACAACCTTGAGGCTTCTCCCTGGGTCTAATACTTCCTCTGGTGCACCCTCTTGGCACAAATTTGTCCAAATTCCGCAGAATTCAGAAGTGCACACTATGAACTGGCTTACAAAACCTGCAGTGTTCTGTCATGCAACCTCTTGCATGAAGCCACAAAGAACCAGACCTGGAATCAAAGAACCCAATAGACAACGACTTCTGTCTGTAACCTGCAAATGTACATCTAACATACATCTACAACATATCATCAACACATAAAGACATTCATTAATATGAAATGTCTCTTTACAATGTGTTTGAGATCGGACTGCAACAGAGTCTCAATTCTCTCTTCTCTACTCTATTCTCTGTTCTACTCTCTCGCAAAACTCTCTCTACTTTCTGACTCTACTGACTAAAGCTAGATATATCTTTTTACAAAAGGCTTATCCTCGAGTGCTTCCCTCCATATGACCAACTCTCATTAATTTACATTCAATTACATTGAATGGTTGTCTAGTCCGAATGAGATCTAAATCTCAGCCTTACAACCATTTAAGGCAACCTTTATTTAAAGCCTTACAACCATTTAATACAATTTGAAAAATTTGAAAAATGAGAAGGTTGCACCTCTCTCCTTCCATTGAATGCGCACTTTGATGTGTTGGTTGGTTGGCACGTAACTGGCTTGGAGTGATGCTCCTGCATCATACTCCTCTGTTGTGAAAAAATCATGAGCTCCTGCTCATGAGATTCCCAACATCGTTGTTGAAATCCACCTGGATCCCAAACAGTTCTTTGGAGCTGTCCATCCACTCCATCGCTTCGCTACTGTTGTTGCATCTACTGCTATTACAGGTCCCTTACTGTTTAGCCTCCCTTTGTTGACCGCTTTTACTGATCAGATCTTCAGCATCAGCCTTCTAATTTCCTAAATTATCTCGTCCAGCTGCTGCAGTGGCTAGCTCCCTTTATGCAGTCTCCTCGGCTGCACTTCCTCCTTATCAGTGGTTAGATCATCATGATCCCCCATGTTGTTTTCCTCTTCTGTGGCACTAGCTTACCACTCTGTTGCAAACTCCTCTTCTGCAGTTTCATCACTGAGTCTCTTCTCAGCTTCATCTTCTGAAAACTTGACTGTCATTTCTCCTGCTGGCATATCTCCAGCTTCCTCCAGCTGCTCCTCATACTGGAATTCTCCTTCATTTGCTGCTTCATACCTCGGCACTGTAGTCATCATCATCTGTCCAGCTCCCTGGCTGAGATTTCTGAGTGATTCCTTGGAATTCTCCTCTGCTAACATCTGCATGACTGTCTTCTCATGGTAGTCATCTACTGGCTCTGGATGGCTTAACCAATCCTCCATCATTTCTAACTCCAACTCCCATGGAGTGAGTATCTTATCTGCATGCTCGTCTTTTGTTGGGGCAGATTTTCATACTGGCTCCACCTCTTCTTCCTCTATGATAGTCATTGTTGGATGTCCTTCTCCTGTTGTTGTTGTATCTACAATACAGGCTCTCACTTCAACTGGGCTAAGTGGCAAGAATACTTCAATTCCCCCAATGACCAGAAGACATTTATGATCCTCCTTCTCCATAACCATTAGCTCTCCACGTTGATATGAACTCACCTCTGAGATCATCTTTTCTCCCTTGCCCACCTAGCAGTATGGGATTTTTCTGCTACCCACCTAGCAGTCTATGAGATCAACCGATCCCATCTCCATCAGCACTCCTTTCTAACATGAACTCACTTCTGAGCTCCCGATACTTTCAGACAGTCTCATCTCCTTCTCCCTGCCCACCTAGGAAATTGGGAATTTTTTGTTGCTCACTTGGCAGTCTATGAGATCCTCTAGTGATCCCATCACATTTTCCATCTGACAATCTAAAATTTTTGTCCTACCCTCCTAGCAGTCTTTGAGATCCTCCAGTGATCTCAGTTCATCCTCAATTTCACTGGGATTTCTCCCAATCTCTGGATCACACACATGAACCATATCCTCTTCATCTATGAGGCTTTCCAAATACCTCAGCCATTCCTTCAATATCCTTCATTGTCTTTTGGCTAACAACTCCTTGGCTGGCCACTTTACTTTCATTTTCATGGGCCATTCATACACCCAATGTGCTTTTGCACTCTGTTGCATTCGAAATGCAATCTCTTCCATCCTCGCTCTTATCTTGGTGATTTATTTATCCATCGCATCTTTTCTATGCTATTGATGGTCCTTCTTTCCACTGCATCCATGGCCTTCAGTAGCCATCTTCCTGTTCTTGTCTACCCTCCTGGAAAAATTGTTGTTGTTACTCTACAACTGAGAGAATTTCCAACATTTCCTACAATCCACCTGACTGTCTATTTGTTGTTGCGTCCTGCAACAATCTCTTCAATCCTCTTCACCTGAAATATACAGACGAAGTCCTGATCTGATACCACAACTAGTGTAGCCCCTGAACCTCGGGCCAAGATCCGCACAGGATCGTTCTAAATTCTCCTTTGAGCCAAAGTGACTCCTTTAGTTCCCTGTTGGAACCTTCAATGAATTTGATCCACATTTCCTTTAGAAACCCCACCTGTGCGAACATGCACAAGGTGCGAGCTTCACCTCCTCCAAGCGACCACAACCTTTCCTTAGCGCAAGCACCTTTCGCAACTCGTTATCTCGTGAGTTCATGAGTCGAAGACCCTCGACTCTTCTTTCTCCAACTACTGATACCCGAGATATGATATGGGCATGGCTCCTCCTTGTTAGCGCCTTCCGCATGTAACTACTAGCTAAGATAAACACTAGAATTACTTGCAACTCGCGACTTCGTGAGTTGGAGTGTTGAGCCCTCATTCTCCTCCCTTTTGAATCCCCAAAATGAGATAAGTCAGCAATGGGTTGACTCCTTTAACAATACTCGCAACTAGTGACTTCGCGAGTTGGAGTGTTGATCCCTCGTGCTCCTCCTTTTCAAAACTACGAAGCACAATAAGTCAACAATGGGTTGAATCCTTCCCAGGTGATGCATGTCCACCACCTATCACCCACTTCCACTTTTCTTTGGGTGCTTGTTGTTACACCACCTGTCAACCATGCGGTCCCCACCTAACAGATGTGCCACGTGTTCGCACAAGCCTCGGCACTTGGCACTTCATGACTTCGTGAGTTGAAAAGAAATTCTTTCAACCCTCAAACCCCCAATACGCGATACCACATAGAGGTTTTGATCCAACGGTTCTCCCGTATCTTGGATCCAATGGTCTTAATCTCCTTCCCTACTCCTTGTGACTCGGGACTTCACGAAACAAAGAATTTGGTCTGCCCTCCAAACTCACGAACCCCAAATTCACAAAATGTTCCAACGACGTGGGGTGAAACGAGATCAATGGCTTATATTAACTCTTGAATCCTGGGTGATGGTTTCACTGACCTCTAACCAGCCTGCAACTCTACAAGATCCAATGACTCTCACAATTTCGACACTTCTCCATGAAGCGTCTCCACTATCCATTTCAACTGCTATCCTGCGCGACCTCCCATAGGTTAAACTTTGTGCGCCTTCCTTCGGATTCGATGACTATCTGTTCTTTGCACAAGATATGACGGCTCAGATCTCTTTCTCTCCAGCTAATATAATGGCAGTCATGCTCTATGTTGATCATGCCCTTCTTCCTTTCCCTTGGAAGATTTTCAAAGTTTCAAAGGCCTCGACTTTCGCTTCCTCTGCGAACCCTGTGACCTTGGGTCTTGTCTGTGTTACTGAAAACTATGCCCCTCCTGAGATTTGTTCACTTTGAAACCTCAAAGGGTTTCTTGACCTCTGCACTCCTTGTAGGGTCCTTGCACACAACAGTGCTATCCGTCCTGAGATTTTCCTGCTTGAATTTCTAAGTGTCTATGTTCCTTTTATCTCCCTAAAGGGATGTAAGTGCCCTCTAGCAACTTCCTTCTCAAGCACACTTTGTTGAGCCTATAGGGTGTTCAGTAACCCTGTGAGAATCTTTTTGTGACACTTATATTATCTCAGAACTCAAAATAGTTCCTTCTATGCACACTTGCACCAACTCAATGCCCTCCTGGTAGAGTTCTCCAGAATCCTCAGTGATTTTGTCTTCTCGTTGAACTCAAAAGAGAGTTCTCCTCAATGCATCTTGTGCATTTTCTCAATTCCCTCTTGGCAGAGTCTCATAGAATTCTCAAAATTTTTGTCTTCCCTCTCGACACTTCTCCTTCCACTGAACTCAGAATAGAGTTCTTATGTGCACTCTATGCACTTGCTCAATTCCCTCCTGGTAGAGCTTCCACAGAACCTTCAGTGATTCTATTTTCTCTATGTCTTCCTCTGCACAGTCTTACCTCCAAGGTGTTTAGAAACCTTGAGGCTTCTCCATAGGTCTAATACTTCCTCTGGTGCACCCTCTTGGCACAACTTTGTCCAAATTCCGCAGAATTAAGAAGTGCACTCTATGCACTAGCTTATAGAACCCGCAGTGTTCTGTCATGCAACCTCTTGCATGAAGCCACAAAGAACCAGACCTGGAATCAAAGAACCCAATAGACAATGACTTCTATCGGTAACCTACAAATGCACATCTAACATACATCTACAGCATATCATCAACACATAAAGACATTCATCAACATACACAGAATAACATGCATGAAAAACTGTTATGTTTGTATTAATATGAATTGTCTCTTTACAATGTGTTTGAACTCGGACTGCAACAGAGTCTCAGCTCTCTCTTCTCTACTCTATTCTTTGTTATACTCTCTTGAAAAACTCTCTCTACTTTCTGACTCTACTGACTCTACTAACTAAAGCTAGATACAAATAAGATCTTTTTATAAAAGGGGGTTCCTCGAGCGCTTCCCTCCATCTCACCAACTCTCATTAATTTACATTCAATTACGTTGAATGGATGTCTAGTCCGAATTAGATCTAGATCTCAGCCTTACAACCATTTAAGGCAACCTTTATTTAAAGCCTTACAACCATTTAATACAATTTGAAAAATTTGAAAAACGAGAAGGTTGTGCCTCTCTCCTTCCATTGAATGCGCGCTTTGATGTGTTGGTTGGTTGGTGCGTAGCTGGCTTGGAGAGATGCTCCTACATCATAAGTGCTTTGATATATTTAGAAATATCTACCTATGATTTATGCTTCATTAGATGTGTATGAATAGTATATCTGATATGTATGAAGATGCTTAGTGTTGATCTACTGGATCTGATTTGTTTTACTATTGCTAAGTACTAAGATACTTTAGATCTAAGTGAATGCTACAATTCTCTGTGCTATATGCGAAGTATAATAAGGGTTGAACGATCAATGCTAAGTGCTCTGTAAGTGATATAATCACAGATCTATGTCCTAGCTAAGGTTGCAGACACTTGATTCTTGCAACCACCCTGCCTCTACCTTGGGTGAGACTCCATCTGCTTCGCAGGTGTTGCCAAAAGGGCCAGTAGTTAGGGTTTTGTTGGTGCATTGTTGTAGTGTTGAACCCTAAGTCTGCCCTTGTGCCAAAAAATGGTTCCATTTCTAGGACCTAAAACTGTGATTGCTAGGAATTGAGGAAGAAGAATCTTTGTGCAAAGATTTGTCCTAAAACTATGGAATCTCTGTGCCAGGATCTGTGCCCTAGTGCACAATATTCCACTTGATCTGAAAAGCTCTGTGCTAAATAAAGAAGGCTAGATCTGAAGAAAAGAAGCAATATCTGAACGCTTTGTGCTTTAAGAAAAGTAAAAGTGGAAGTTTCTAAAGAAAAGAGGTTAGATCTGCAGGAAAGAGGTAAGATCTATAAACTCTATGCTCTAATAAAGGTAAGACTAGTTAAAAGATTTAGATCTGGAGGCTTTGTGCTCTATAGAAGTAAGATAAGTGAAAATGTTTGTTTCTAAGGTATGGATCTAGGTATGTTTAATAGAGTTTATCCTAGTTTGAAAACTAGGGCACTGATAGATGAAAGGCTTGATATGAGTAGATTTGATAAGAATATTGATAGATATGTTATACCTATGTATAGAAAAAATGTTTGGACTAACAAATGGATGCAGGATTCTAGAAAGAATTTTTTGCAGATTAGCTACCATGATCCTAGTGCGTAGTATAGAAGAAGTTACATATCGTTTAAAATAAAGAGAGGAGTGACCCTCGGTTACAGTTGCATAAGACCTGGACATCTTGCTAAGGAATTCCCTGGCAGAGGATCTAGTTGTCTTTGTTGCAAATCTATGGACCATGAGGTATTGGATTTCCCTAGAATGATTGCTAGGATGGAAGAAATGAATCAGAATCAGGAAAAACCTAAGGTAGATCCAGAAGAGGCAGAACCCTAGCAAGAATCAGAGAAGGTATTGATGCAAATGAAAGAGACCATGAATGACCACCGATATATTAGGCTATCAGAGATTTTCAAAGAAAAAGAGTGCATTGAAGCAAGAATAGGAGACTTCGACATTGAATCTGTCCTTGATGAATAGACACAAGTGAACATTATGCCAGAAAGAACTTGGGAAGCTATAGGGAAGCTTGGTATGATCCCTTCATTAGGAGGAATAGGACTATTCAGAGGAAAATCGATGATGTTATGTGGAAATCTCACTCAGATACCTGTGACAGTCAATGGAACTTTGACAAAGGAAGACTTTGATATTATTAAATTCATTGACGACATTGCCTCGTTTATGATGTTACTAGGAAAATCTTGGATTGATAGAGATCAAGCTAGAAAGAAGGAAGAAGAAGAAGTCTTAGAACATAATAGACAAGAGTTAAAAGATTTCATGACCTGAAATATTGCACAGTTGATTGAAGAATAGGAGAAAAGATCGAAGCTACCTGACACTAGAAGCCCAGATATCGAAGCTACAGGAACATCGGAAGACATATAGAAGGTTGACATTTCTACCCCAGAAGAAGTGATACACCTGAATCCTAGGAAAGGATCTCAGCAGTGCGAAGAAAATGAGAATCAGAATGGGAAAAGAACCACCCAGACGAAGCTCACAGGAAAAAGGATAGGAAGATACATAAGAAGAAGGTCAAGATTGAGAAGCTACAGCAGGTTCCAGAGGGTACCTCGTAGAAATAAACTTTACAAAATTGGAACTTCACTGGGATATCAGAACAACGACATATGCCACTTCGCTATGGTGAAGAAATATAGCCGTTGAAAGACGATATATCTGTTCGAATGTTTCTCCGAACGACCGAAAAAGAATTTATCGTTCACCACCAGATCATTGGACTGTGCCATAACGGACATAAGAAGAGTTAATGAGGCTCATAACCATTGCAAGTAAACCATTTCCAAGATTGCCTATTTATATCATCGCGCCATGAATGAGGAACACCTTTTCCAACTGAGAATTTGAAGCCCACAAACTAGCAATCGCATACAGTGCTCATTGCACTCTTGTTGTTCACTCTAGTGCAGTTTCTAAGACCGTCGTGAACCCGATTATCTTATCCTGAGCATGTATGTCCAATGATATTACCACTACCGAAGAATCTGTAACATAAGTTCTCCTTGAGCTAAGAACTAATAGAGTCATGTCGAAGCGAGGGTTATCCACAGGATTACAGGCATCATCCACGAGAGGACTGGCAGCCTCTCCATCCACTGTTCGTGTTGGTCCATCCTAGCTAGCCAATGAGAAACGTACGAAGCACCGATATGACCTCACCAATGCCAAGATGATTCTGAGCATTCTACCTGCCTATATACCCCCTCTGAGTGGTGCCATCAACTGTGACAGTGTACCCCGAGAGTTAGAATATGTTGTGACCACTGTGTACCTTCCACAACGGGTGTGCGTAGTTTGCACTGACCAGGATAAGCTCACAGCACTAAAATTTAGTGACTTCAACCTTGGAGACCAGAAAGCTTACAAAATGTTGGCCCCACATAAGTACTTGACCAGGACCAAAGGCAAGAATTCGAATATTATCCTGTAGCCATGGACCCAGAACCTCACGCAGTCCACACTGTTGAATGTGATGAATATCCCGCACTTCGGCTGACACCGGGAAGTAAACGCATGCGTGAAATTGTTGTTGTCCTGCTACCACATAGGTTACTTATGGTTGAACCGTCGCATCACTATGGATCCAACCTTGATCAATCGTATCACAGGGTTGAGCATGCAAGGCCCTGACCCATAAGAGTTTTAACCTGGAAAGACCTCAGACCGAGCATTATCCCAGCGAATCAAAGAAACTTATGGAGATGTAGAGAAGGGTACGCGAGGTTACAAGGTAGCCTCTATCCAGAGCGGCATAGTGCGCCTCGCATGTCAGCTAATTGTAGGCAAGCTATTTTGCAAGAACTGAACCACCCAAGTAATTGGCTTCGTTGTTGACCTCGCTAGGGAATGTGTAGAAGGACTACAAATGAATTGGGCATAGTACCTCGTGAACCAGCTAGAGCTTGATTGTAGAGGAGCGCAGGACCAAGGATATGAGTTCCACTTCAGCTGGCTTCTCATATTGATAAATTTCATCGCATGGGAGATTTTAGAAGGTGCAACCTTCCCGGACTTCGAGACCTTTGAGCCTTTAGCTGCGAAGTTCAGTACCTTGTGGTACTCGAGTGATATGAACAAGCAGTGGAAATCCAATGTCATCTTCCATGCCTACTACAATCAATTGAAGATCGCAATCCAGTCTACACAGTGCATCACTCTGAATACCCTCTACAAGTTTCGGCCCCTGATGAAGTTCAGGGAAGATAGGTACTTTATATACATCATAGTGCATGCTGACGAGCACAAGCAACAGTTACAGTCCTACTAAAAGTTAATAGAAGAATAATTGGAAGAAATCACCAAGGAGTGGTCGACAAACCTACTCATCTCAGCAGACCCCGCAGAGATTTCTGATATAGACAACCCAAAACTTGTGCATGATACCCCTAGACCAAGAAAGACCAAGGAAGATGAAGAATTTCAAGAT